>JAJPUD010000186.1:803795-868162 GCA_023553655.1 Myrmecobius fasciatus | reverse complement strand
TTGCCTCTACATGAGATGTAATTTCCCTTATTTTACCTCCTTTTCCTCTTCTTCCAGTGTTATCCCTTTTCTACCTCTAATTTCTTTTTCAGTTTATCATATCATAAGATTCATAAAATCACAATAAACATATAATAATAATCATAAAATCACAGTAATCATATGATAATAATCGTAAAATCACAGTAATCATATCATAATCATAATGTAATAATCAATTCATAAAATCAACCCTCATTCTATAAGTATCTATAACATAAATATAGTTCTCAAGAGTTATTTTTTCTTGTTACCTTTTTATGTTTCTCTTGTGTTCTGTGTTTGTAGATTAAATTTTTTGTTCAGTTCTGGTCTTTTCAGTAGAAATAGGTGAAATTCTCCTATATCATTGAAAGACCATCTTCTTCCCTGGAAGATAATGCTCATTCTCACTGGGTAACTTATTCTTGGCTGTAATCCAAGTTCCTTTGCCCTTCGGAATATCTGATTCCAGGCCCTTCGATCCTTCAAAGTAGAAGCTGCTAGGTCCTGTGTGATCCTAATTGTAGCCCCCCCGATATTTAAATTGTTTCTTTCTGGCTTCTTGTAATATCTTTTCCTTGGTATGATAGTTCTGGAATTTAGCCACGATATTTCTGGGGGACTTAATTTTTGGGTTTTTTTCAGGAGGTGATCGGTGGATTGTTTCAAGGAGTATTTTGCCTTCTGGGTGTAAAATATCAGGGCAGTTTTCTTTTATGATTTCCTCGAATATAGTGTCCAGGTTCTTTTTTTCATCATGGCTTTCAGGAAGCCCTATAATCCTTAGATTGTCTCTCCTAGATCTATTTTCCAGGTCAGTTGTTTTTCCTAGGAGATATTTCATGTTTTTCTCTATCTTTTCATTTTTTTGTTTTTGTTCAACTGATTCTTGAAGTCTTGATGAGTCATTAATTTCCAATTGTTCGATTCTAATTTTTAATGTCTTATTTTCTTCAGTTACTGTTTTTAGTTCCTTTTGCAATTGACCAATTACATTTTTTTGTTCACTGCATTCTTTTTCCATTTTTTCTATTTTATTTTGCAGTGATCTCATTTCGTTTCCCCATGTTTCTTCTAACTCTCTTTTAAGATTTTTTATGCAATCTTCAAAGAAAGCCTTGTGACATGGAGACCAATTTATGTCTCTCTTTGGGGCTTTTTCTGGAGTTGCTTTACCTTTAGGGACCTCAGGATTTGAGGTCTGTTCTTCCCTCTCTCCATAAAAGTTGTCTATGGTGAGAGCTCTTTTTGGTTTTTTATTCATTTTTTTTAAAGGTGTGAGGTGTGTTTAGGGCAAAGGTGGGACAGCTGCTTTAATTTGCCCTGGGGCAGTTCTGCTGATTGAGTTATTTCAGGAACTGGGCAGTTCTGCTGATTGAATTATGTCAGGGGCTGGGCAGCTCAGCTGATTGAATTATTTCTGGTGCTTATCAGACCTGTTGTTTGATTGATTGCTTTAAGGTGCTGTGTAATGGCAGCTAGTTACGATGCTCATCAGGGGTTCAGTGGTTCACAATCTATCCCCCTCAAAAGGCAGACCCTCCAAACCACCTGCCCACAATCAGGACAAATTGTTCCAAGAGGCTCGCAGAAGACTCCCAGGTGTGTGAAAAGCTCAAGGCTCCCACTCCTGTTCTGACTCCTGTTCCAGCTCCCTGCTCCAGCTCCCTGCCCCAGTCTCCCTGTGCTGCAGTCTGGGTTCAGTAGGCCACCCCCTGCCCCATTAAAACAGACCTGTTTTGAGGTTCTTCCAGAGTATCTTCTTCTAGAATCGTATTGTTCTTTGGATATTGTGGATTTTTTTGCTTCAGAATCAGTCTAGAGGCTTCATATTTTGTTGGTTTGAGGGGAGGTTAGAGGAGGTTACAGAGAATCCTGTCTGATCTCAGCCACCATGGCTCCACCCCCAGAAGGAAGCAACACTCAATCTTTTAAAAAATAAAATAAAATAAATATATAACAGTGGGAACACCAAAGGTTTCTCTGTTTTCTTGGGCACCATTATTGCTCCAAATAAACTGTAAAAAGTAAGAGAGCTAGAAAGGAGGGAATCCCATAATTTTGAGCTTCTCTTTCTTTAATAATTTTTGTCTATTTTTGTCCTTTAGCCTCCTAACTCCTTTCATTTCTCATTCCCCCCCGGCACACAATGTGCAGTTAGATGTAATATTTTAACCTGTGTTTTTTTCTCATGTTACCAAAGCTCTTTTTTTTTGGCTGGTCTTTGGTTTCTGTAATCTCAATTATTTGTGTAATATTCCCTTTCCCTGTTCTTTCTGTCAATGTTTCCTCATAGGATGGTATCATTTAGCTCCAAGCATCAGTTCTGTTCTCTAAATTGCCTTATTTTGTTATCATCCCTTTGTGCTTCTATAATGTATTTTTTTTCCAACAGCTCCCGCCAATCCCAATTGTCCCAAACGGGAAGCAGAATTTCTTAGTCTTTTCATTATCTGCCTTGACATCACATCTGTCTTTTCCTGTTCTAAACAAAATTTACTCAATCTGCATTGCTCCCTTTCCCCAACTTCCCTGACTTCATAAAGTTAATTGCAACCTTTAACATCACATGGTCTGAAAAAACACACCTCCTTAATTTTATATTCCATCACATCAGCACTTTCCTGTGAAAAGTTTGCCTTCGGTCTGTTCTCCTAAATGAGTAATTCCCTAGCATTGGCAGGGATAAAGAAGGTAAAAATTATTTCCTGTCTTTTAAATATGTCTATCTCAAGTATCTTTGTGCAGTTTGGGATATCTTTACTTTTCTCTCACTCCCATCAGTCCTTTTTATAGTCAATGAAAATCCTCTTTATAATGTACTTTTGTCATCAAGAGATCTTCCTTTTAACAAAAAGTTGAGTTGTGCTCTCTCTGCTTCCTTCTACCACCAATTTTCTTGGGAGGCAGGGATGGCATAAAGGCAATAAATATTCATATTCTACTTCTCCATTTCAAAATATCATCTAATCATAATGTCATAAATCTCATATGCTCCCTGTTATAATAATTCTTTGTTTTCATATACATTAACTTACATGTTCTTCCTAATATCTCAGTGAAATAAATAGAACAATATTACCCCCATTTTACAGGTGAGGAAACTGAGGTTCAGAAACATTGAGTCATTTTCAAAAGAACATACAGTTAGTAAATGGTAACGCTGAAACCAAATGTCAATTCTTCTGGCCCTTGACCTACTGGCTACCACTTATTTCCCCTCCAAATTGTTCTCCTAGTTCTGGTGAACTGCAACTCATGAGGAAATGTATATTCATTAATCCATTCATTTTTGTTTGCTTTTTTCTATTCAGCCCTACCCTCTTCCTTTGGCATTCAACCTCACCCAAAGTCCCACCTCACGTCTTTGGTGGTTCTTTAGCAAGTAGATATTAAGTACAATTGCCAAAGTAAGTTAATATTCACTAATTCCCTCTCACTTTCTCTTTCTATATTTTGCTTTATCCTTAAAAAAAATTACAACCATATTAAATTTTCCTTCCCTTCCTCTAGCCCTCTCTTTTTTTTTGACTACTTTTATCTCATGTGACATAACTACTTAGGTCACATCTCTTCCATCCCTTGCTTGTGATTCCCTGAAAAATGTTTCTTGACCTCTAGTTCCAGGAACTTTAAAATCAGTGTTCCCTTAAGATGAGTTCTAGTTAGGCACCCAGTGACTTCTTGGATGACAAATTATCCTGTGAATCATTTTGTGTTCTGTTACCCTCTGACCCTTCCCCCAAAAAAGTATAGTTATATGTATTTATGTGTATATGTGTGTGGACTATTTGGGTCAGTCCTGTGGCAGAGCATTCTGAACTCATATTGGTCTGATCAGTCACAATCATATATATTGTAACTTGACTCTAACACAGTGATATCATTTTGGTTCTCTTCAAGAACAAAAGTCAACAACCAACCATATATTTATGTATAGATATATAGAGAGATATAAATCTAGATTCTAATTAGAATCAGATTATAATTTTATATATTTTAATTAGGCTCACCTAATTTGTATATATTTATGTACACACACATATATACATATATATATACACAAACATATATATATGTGTATGCATACACACATACATATAGGCAATGGGGAGATAGATAAAATAGTTAGATAGATTCTTTTTCTTTCTAGAAGCCAAATAAAATTATAAGGAACCTGAAAGATCTTTTAAATAATCCTGCCCCTTAGAGGAAATAATTATTGCTCACCTTTACATTGTATTTTCCAGATGAAACCCTTCCCCACAATGACCCTTTCTCCTCACTTTCCCTATTGCTGTATTTTGCTTCCTTCTTTCCCCTCAAGTATCAGTCCTTATAGCACATGAGGTATTGTTTCTTATTCAAGCTAATCTCATTTCTTCCATCACTTCACTCTGGTCCCCTCATCTTCTTGCCTTTGCTGCAGTGGTCCAGCCTCAGGTGTCTTGTCTTTCAAAAGCTCTGGCCATGTTGGCTTTTACCCCAAAGTAAGGGAGAATACTGTCCAATCCATGGGATCTATGGAGGCTCTACACAAATAGAGTCACTTTGTTGTCTGGATTGGATAAAAATTAAGCTACAGAGCTGATGTGAAGACCGAGAACCCTAGAGCCCCCCTCTAACATATTATCCTTGATTAATGAGAGTTTCTCAGTTTTATCTACTGACATTCCTCTTTCATGTCTATCTAAGAAGTAACTTTAAATCATATTTAAACAGATATCACAAAATCCCAAATCTCCTGCCCTCTGCCCTTCTTTTTTTGGTTTCCAAAACTATGTTTGTTCTGTCTGGTGTGAATCTTATCAATGTCTCTTTGTCTTTTTGCACAACAATGGCTAGAGAGCACCTTTCTCCTCACCCCTCTTTGCAAACTTACTATCCAAATTGTCTAATTGTGCATGGTTATTTGTCACAGTTACTGATAAATTCCAGAATTCCCCTAGTAAATACATGAAGATTTAACAAGTGGAGGGTGAGGGGTTGGCTGTGTGGAGAAACTGATAACATCCTCATTTCCAGTTAGCATAATAATCTCAAAGTATATTTACATGGACTCAAACACATAGAGTATTTCATCATTCAAAGTGGTTGCATTGTCAAGTTCTTCTCAAATGAAGAAATCTGGCCAAATGGAGTGATGCAAGCCTATGGTCCCTAATATTGAGGATGCTGAGGCTTATGGATTGTTTGAGTTTAGGAATTCTGAATTTCAGCACAGATAAAGTTGATTTGGTATCGGCATTAAGCCTAGTGCCAAATAGTGAACCCCAGGAGTAGGAGACCATGAGGCTGCCTAAGGAGAGGCAAAAAAAAAAAAAAAAAAACAAGAAGTAGGAAATAGTAAAGGGCTAAGCTTTTAGGACAATCAGCAATGGGATTGAGCCCCTGACTGACTATATTTTTAGCCTCTTATAAGACTATGTGCCAAAAAAGAAAAAGAAAGGAGAAAAAGACATCCACAAACATAGCATAACACTGATCATAAAGATATGTAAAAAAAAAAAAGACTTCCCATTTTTATTCATGTACAAAGTACATTGAAACAAAAAATTATAATTCTTCTGATCATATCAGGGATAGATCCCCTAATCAGAATCTCCCCTTAATACTTAGTGGCTTTTGGATGTCTCACCCAAGAAATGGCTAATCCCTTTTTTACAAGAAAGGTTTTCTCAACTCCTAAGTCCACAGTCAACAGCAGCAGTGAGTAAGAAATTTGATATGTGAGGTGGGACATGAAAGGTCAGAGAGAAGGAACAGTAGGAAGACCTAGGACATTACAAGAAGTGGGATATAAGGGAGATGGAAAGAAAAGAAATAAGCATTTATATAGTACCTGCTATATGCAAGGTACTGTTTTCAGTTATTCAGTTGTTTTTCAACCCAGTCTGACTCTGTGATGCTATTTGGATTTTTGGGGCAAAGAAACTGGAGTGGTTTGACATTTCCTTCTCAGCTAATTTTACAAATCAAGAACTGAGGCAAACATCAAAAATGATTTGCCCCAAGTAACAAAGCACTATCATAAGAGGGTTTTTTTAATCAATATTATCTGATTTTTGAACCTCACAAATCTGAGGTACATGTTATTATGAACACCATTTTACAAATGAAGAAACTGAGGTGAGCAAGTTAAGTGACTTAGGTTCTAACAGTATTTGAGGCTGAACTTGAATTCAGGTCTTCCTCACTCCAGACCTAGTATTCCATCCACTGCATCACCAACTGCCAGAGAGAATTGAATCTATAAAGGACTGGTCAGGAAAATATTCCAAAATGCACATCAATCACCTACAAAAAACATCTTGAAATCAAAGATAGTTTCTCTCTAGAATGGACCTTGCCAACAATCTGATAACAGCCCCCTTTGACACATTTGATTTTCTTGAAACCCAATTCAGTAATATGTTTGATGCTTCATGGATGGTGCCTACAGAATACTTCTAACCCAGAGAACTTTAAAACAATTATTCGTCATTTTTTACTCTTTATGTTTCAGTGTAGAAAGAGAGTACAGAGGAAGGTTTAATAATGTCCTTGAAGTTACACTTGGGGGGGGGGAACAGAAGAGGAAGAAATAGATCTTGGAATAAAAAGGGAGAATTACTGAGCTTGATGAGTTACTGGGTAAATACCTTAGAAAAATGAGTCCTTGTTAAATCTTGGCTATTATTCTTTTGGTGTAGAATCTTTCTCTGTTGGAGAAGTTCCATGTGAGTTATATTGAATGACCATGTTCACATCCATTTTGTCTTCATTATCAGCCTTCAGGAATGGATCTCAAAATCCTAAGTAGTTCAAATCCCTGATTTTTAATGTTATAATGAAAAGGACTAAAACTGTGGTCTATTTTATTTTTAAGCCAGCATACTGGGAACACTTAGACTCACATAATTCAGTCAAGCAATAAAAAAAATCCTCATTTCAGGTAGTGACTTATTTTCTGTAAAGTTATTTTGCTCTTCTTGCACTGCTTACTTATCAGCATCAGGAGAGCCAAGAACTCAGCTCATAACATGATCTGAAGCCAAAAGAAATAAGTTCCTTATCTCACCTGAGTTCTTCAGAAGTACATCACTTCAGTCCATCTGCTCTGAAACATCTGGACTTCATTGCTATGACTTCATAGCACGGAAAAAAATAGACTTGTTGAGTGGGGCAATCTCCTAGTGAATGAGCCAAAACCTAAACATCCAAAGGATTGGAGAACACTTAGTTGATAGAAGTGGAAGAGATCTGTTCTGGTTATCCTAACTATGTTTTTGTTTGTACACAGCCAGACCCACAAGTTCCTGCTCTTCATTCCTTTGAAATTCAACCTCTGTCTCTGCTATTGAGGAACCAGAAATGGATCATTTTAAATTCTTTAAATTAAGCACATTCAAGAAGCCCAATGAGAAGGAAAAAAAATCACTTTCTCCTTCTTCACAATTTTTCTGTCTTGAATCAAATGTGTTGAGAGCACATCTTAGAATGATATTTACAACCACTCACAGCCTGTTTGTTCTTGTTTCACATCCTACAATATACCCAGAGGTTGCCTGATTACATAAGGTAACACAAGGAACAGCAAACAGATGTCAGTTATAGCATGAAGTGGAGGGGGAAAGGCTATTGAGCTCATTTGGTAACATGAGGCAGCTTAGTGTATGTAGGGGGTACAATACTGGACTTTTAAGTGAAGAAGATCTGAGTTCAAGTCCTATCTTGGACAGTTATTAGCTTCATGACCCTGAGTAAGGTGTTTAATTTCTTGTCGCCTTTGTTCCTCAAATATGAAAAAGAAGTTTGACTGGATGGCTTCTATGGTTTTTCTGAATTTTCTGGTTCAGTAACAGAAGTCCCTGGGGCTCTGTTAAACATTGAGTTGTCAATGTTCTTGGCAGTAAAGAGCATATTAAGGCATAAGCAAAAGCAGCTACTAAACAGTTGCTCATCTTTTGTTCTTGAAGAGGATTATAGCATCAGGAAGGTGATGTCATGACTTGCAAGTGAAATGAATTTAAATGAGGGAAAACTGTGCAAAGTCATCAGTCTTGCTTTCTCCTTTGGAGACATCTGGGTCCAGTGGCAAGATATGGATTACGATGACCAGAGGTAGTTCCAGATGACTAAAGCCAATGATTCCCTGAATGAAAGGTCTGTCCTAGAGAAGCCATTGCAGTGTGGAATTTCTAAAATGCTGAAATCCTCAGCTCTATTTAAATAATGGGGTTAAGGGAAACGAGACAAAACAAAAAAATTTCAAATACTTTAAAATAGACTAATAGGTGACCTATGGAGACTAGGGAAGAATATTCACAATTGATTCTAATTGGCTATAAGAATCTGAAGACCAGTTGGTTGTAGAAAGAAGGAAGATTATCTACACTTTGTTGATAGAAAAATTAAGAAGGGAAAGGTAAATTCTGTTATCTTGACATCACACAAGAAGTCAGTGGTAGATCTAAGTAAGCCAAGAAAGTCTGAATCTCCTTTTTCCCAATCTTGTAGTTTATCTATCAGACCAAATTTCCTCTTAGAACTTTTATACTTATTTCCTAAAGTTTATTTCTACCTTCAATCCCTGTTGAAAGGATGAGGTGGAAAATCTGAAAATAGGGGCTTTTTAAAATAGATTTGGGTTCATGGCTAAGGAGAGGGGAGGGAGGAAAGAGGAAGTGTTAGTTTTTATATGCCTGGGTCTGTATGCCTAAATTGAGCCAGACAATACCATTTGAGTGACTTTTGTGGTTGTATGATAATAAATGCCAAACAGTTCCTCCAGAATTCTATGTTATGGCATGACATGGTTGGGCCACATCTATCTGGATACATTCCAAATAAGTCCCACTGACAAACATGTACAGGGTGCCTTTAACATTTACTTTGGAATTAGAAGATGGATTATTTGAGCATGTATTCTGAAACCACAAGGCCATGATAGACACAGCAGAGAAAACAAGCTCCCAGCAATCCGAAAACAACTCTGGAGATAGAGAAGTCAACAAATGGGCAGGCTCACAATATAGAGCTGGAGACTTATGGAGCTCTGATGCTTTCAGTGAAGGGAAGACAACAAAAGGCTTGTTCTGGCTTGCATTGTGCTTTAATCCAGGAACTACAAAATCAAATATCACCCTGTCCCACTTTGGAATGACACAAAGCAAGACAAAAATCATCCTCGTTCCAGCCTCCCACCCCTGCCAAGTCCCCTCCTCACAAATACTTAAATATCCCTGAATCTCCACACCCTTAAAAAATTAAAAAATAAAAATCTGTGGAATGATTCATTGTAATCGATCGATGTTTCATTTAAATTAGCTAGGCTAGGGAAAGATCCTGGAAAATAACAAAGATGCCAAAGATATTTTCCATGCAAATTACTAGGAATGTTCATGAGTACCTAAGGAAAAACAAACCTGCACATCAAACTCTCTTGTAGTTTTTTAACTTCAAACTCCTGATCAATCCAATTTACTGGTTTCAGTATAGCAGGTCCATAAAATCCCAGAAGCTATTTTCCTTTGAAGCAAAGATCTGCAAGCATTAATGAGACCCTTACCAAGAATCAGAAACTCTTGAAGTTGTAAGGGATCTTAGCTATTTTAAGGCAAATACCTATAGTAGTCTCATGCATAACTATCCCTACCATTTAGAACTAAGAAGTCTTAATTGATGAAGGAGAGTTCTGAATATATGCAAACACTCACCTTTTGCTCTAAATATCTCCACCCCAGGACTTTCAATTCTTTATCCAAGGCTCTAAATTCATATCTCCATCTAGCAATCTCATAATTCCTATATCTTAAATCCTAAAGGAATAGTTGAGCTGAAAGCCAAGATGGTCAGACTTGGAAGAGACATGATCAGTCATCATCAGGATTTTTCTTTCCTCAAAACTTGTCAGGAATAGTTTTTAACCCACAAGGGAAGTCATCTCAAAAAACATCCAGGCAACATTCCCAAACATACCTTTCCAATTCAGGCTGTTCACAATTTCACTTCTTGTTATTTCCCAAAACAGACAATCCAGTCTCCTAACTGTTCTCTAATATATTTCCATTCAATATTCATTTAGCAAATATTTGTTAAGCCTTTTTTATGTTCAGTAGAGTTTGTTTTTTATCAAAGGAAGTACATAATCTACATACTCAGAGAACATAAAATTTATGGGAGGGTGATAAATAAATAAAATTAAAATATAAATGCATGAAAAGTGCAAAGATTAGGTGATAAAACAGTTAAGTGTTAATGGAGTAGTGTCAATCAAAAAGCATTTATTAACAACCTACTTTGTTCCATGCACTATGCTGAGTCCTGAGAATACAAAGAAAGGCCTTTCCCAAACTCAAAAAACCCCCTCCAAAATCCCTGTTTTAAAGAAGTTTATAATCTAATGAGGGAAATAACAGACTTCAATCTATATACAAGGTATATACAATAAAAGTGGAGGTAATTTTAGAGAGAAGGCATTGAAGAGACTGGAAAGGGGTTTTTTTCCCCAGAAGATGGCATTTTAGTTTAGTTTTGAAGGAAGCCAAGAGGTGGAGATAAGAAGGAAGAGAATTCCAGGCACAGGGGACAGTCAGTAAAAATGCAGGAATCAGGAGAACAAATGTGCTCGGTAAAAAAAAAAAAATGCCAGTGAAATTAGATCATAGATTAATACCAGACAACAAATTATAAGTAGACTAAAAAGATAGAAAGTGTTCAAGTTATGAAGAACTTTAAAGACAAAGGATTTTATATTTGATCCTGGAAATAATAGGGAACCACTGGAGTTTGAGTGGAAGTGAAGGGAGGCTTGGGAGAAGGGTGATATAGTCAGTCAACGCTGCTGTTTGGAAAGATCACTTTGGCAACTATGTGGAGGATGAATTGGAGAGACTAAAGGCAGGAGACCCAAACAAAATTCTATTTTTGTAGTTCCAGTATGAGAAAATGAAGACCTGAACCAGAATGGAAGCAGTCAGACAAAAGAAGGGATATATATAGGAGAGATATTATGAAGAAAGAATCAAGATTTGACAATAGATTGAATATAGGGGGAGGGAAAAGGTGATGTAGGGAGGAGTAGACTATAACATATAAGTTTTGAGCCTAAGCGACTGGAAAGATGGTGATGGTCCTTGACAGTGATAAAGAAATTAAGAAAAAATATTTGGGGGCAACTAGGTGGCACAGTGGATAGAGTATCAGCCCTGAAGTCAGTAGGACCTGCGTTCAAATCTGACCTCAGACACTTAATACTTCCTAGTTGTGTGACCTTGAGCAAGTCACTTAACCCCAATTGCCTCAGTTTTTTTTTTTTAAAGGAATCTGTGGAGGAAGAGGGAAGAAATGAGTTGAGTTTTAGATGTGTTGGCTTTAGAACATTTGTGTTCACTCTTGAGAAGCAATGAGATGCAATGGCTGGAATTAGTCAGAATATCTTACTTTATTTCTTTAGTCCTCACCTTCTTCACCTATAAAAGGAAGAAGATTGAAAGATATAATCTTGATTTTAGCTCTGAATCCTGAGAATTTTCGATCTAAACAGCTACCGCTACCCTTAGGGAAAGGGTGTGATGACAATTAAATATCACCAAAGGTGAGAAAATTCTAAAGGTAACAAAGGTGTGGTATATTTACTAGAAGAGTTTTCTTTGGGTCCAATCCATTATGAGTTCCCTCAGCTCTCCTATTCCATGGCACAAAGCCCACATCTTCTACTCTCTGGCTAAAATCTTTGAGAAAGAGGTGACCCTTATCTTCGCTAGGTATACCCTATCCCATCTGAGATATTATACAGCTATATGGCCCATGGACCACTCTATGCTTACTTCAAACCCTTCCTATTTACTTTCTACAAATTGTTCTCAAACATTAAAAATCTTCACTAGACTCAACCATCCCCTCAAGTTAGAGTACTATATCTCTCTTCCCTTTTATTGTCAAATTGCTAGTGATCTATTTCATTGACTCTACTTCTTAATTACCCACTCACTTTTCAGCCCCCTGCCCTCTTACACCATTCTGACAGTCTATGCAATATTTGACTCCTATAATTCCCCCATCCTGCAAAGAGGATAGAGGGGTACATTTTCTTTTCCCCATCCAGACTAAACTTATATTTGCATAGTATTCAGATTGATTTTTATTCTTTTCTTTCCATTTATATTATAGTAGTCATTGTAAGTACTGTTTTCCTGATTCTACTTACTTAGCTTTGTATCAATTCATAGAGGTTTTCCCCTTCTTCTCTATATTCTTTTTTCACTTCTTTTTGTGTATTAACCAATCATTAACAAACACAAGCATTTCTATATTTTAAAAATAAGAAAGAAGCTTGTATAAGAAATTCAATTTCTTATGTGGAAAAATTACTGTTAAGTTGTTAATTTAATACTATTGTAACAAATTGCTTTTTTGTGTTCTCTTAGAGGCTTTTCTGTATTCTTCTATGAATTTCCTTTAAAATGCTTTATGGATGATTGGGAAGAAAAGATATCTATTATTTCCCATAAACATATCATCCTCGTGCCACCTTTTTGAACAAAAAGTTTTTTATGATAACAAATTAAGTAGGGGTACAGTAGAAATTAAATGAAGAATGATTGAACAAATTCTAGTATGTGAATGTAAAGAGACATTATTGAACTATAAAAATGATAAATATGATGTATTCAGAGATCCACTGGAGGACTTTTACAAACCAAAGCAGAATAAAATGAGCAGAATCAAGAGACAAATTTAACTTTGAGAGAGCTCAAAATTCTAATCAAAATGTCTACAATAGTGACTTCAAATGAACAAAATTGAAAAATATACCCCAACCTCTTGACAAAGAAGTAGTGGATGAAAGGCGCAAAATGCAAAAGAAAATCAACAATATTGTCCATTTTTGAGAATTTGCATTCTCAATGCATTATCTGAGAACGTATTTTGTATGCATATTCTCAAACATGACCAATATTTTCTTTTGCAAATTATGTTTGTATCCTTTGACTATTTATTGGGAAATATTCCTTTGATTTTATATCAACAATATCTTTATTAAATTCAGTGGTCTCTTCTCAGTCCTCATCCTCCCTGGTTAGGATTCTAGTGACAATGAGAGTTTTTTTGGTTTATGATCCTGAGTCCCCAGCACATGGTTACTGTGGTGATTTGGGGGGATTAGATGATTTCACATGTGATACCAGCATGTAGCCTAATCCAAAATGGCAAAGATAAGAAACACCCAGAAAGTTATTCCATGCATGGAAAATGTACCCCTCTATCCTCTTTGTATAGAGGGTTGCACATGCTTTCAGACATGATCAATGTATTGGTAGACTTTGATAATTTTTTTAATTGTAAAGGAGGGTTCATTGTATGGGGAAGAAGAGAAGGATCATATTCAAAACTTAGTGACACAAAAACAAATGTTATCAATTAAAAACAAAGAATTTTTTAAAGAAAAGGAAATATGATGTAATTTTCAACTACACAACCAGAATCAATAAATTTAAGGAAAGTTAGAGCAGAAGGGCTTGTAATCAAGATTAGCTAAGCAAAATACAAAAACAACCTCATATTTTAATACAAAATAATTTATTGGAGGTAATAACCTTATTAACATCTCTAATGACAAATTAAGAAGGAGAATCAGAGTTCGGCAGATGGTAAAATCATAGGAGATGGTAGAGAGGCAAAATATAATTTCTTTTTGTTTTGCTTTGGGTTTTTTTTGCTGAGGCAATTGGGGTTAAGTGACTTGCCCAGGGTCACACAGCTAGGAAATGTTAAGTGTCTGAGTTCAGATTTGAACTCAGGTCTTCCTGACTTCAGGGCTGGTACTCTATCTACTGCACCATCTAGCTGCCCTCCACAATATAATTTCTAAGTCAGAATCACAGAATCAGAATTAGAAGAAGGCCACCTTACCCAACCCATACCTGACCAAGATTCCTCTTTATGACATATCTGACAAATGATAAGTTTAGCTTTTGCTTGAAGAATTCCAGTGAAGCAGGCCAAGCCAATATGGCAGAGAGTAGACAGAACTTTGTCTGAGCTCTTCCTGGCTTCCCTCAGAATCAATACTAGAACAAGCTTCTGAACAGAACTTGGAATGACAGAACCCAGAAATATTCAGAATATAACAATTTTCCAGCATATATCTTGTAAGGACTTTAGAAAAGGTCTATCTCAATAGGGCTGGGGAAACAAGTCCCAAATGGGGAGGCCCAAGGTGGAGAAGCTTGACTTGGGAAATTTACTGGAAGACTCTTAGTCAAAAAAAAAAAAAAGCATTAGCTACTCTGTCTTAGTTCAGAAGACCAGTGCACATTAACTATGAAACCTCCAATTCAACTACAGAAGGCAAATAGTGAGCCCATGAGCCATAGCATAACAAGCAGGACTTGGCCAGGTCACCCAGCACATCAGGAAAGCCTGCAGCACTATTAGCTTCAGTACAGTCAGTGAGAAGCCTCTGTTGTCTTGTGGAGGAAGCTCAGGATAATCTCCCCTGTGTCCAAGGAGCAGTCCTCAATCTTTAAAAATGAGGGAAAAAAAGGCAAAAAGAAGACTACTATGGAGGTAGGAAAGATCAGAATACAAACCTGGAAAAGGACAGAAAATGGAAAATACCTTCAGGGAAGTCTTAAAGAGCAACATGAACTGGTCTCCAGCCCAAAAGGCTCTTTTTGAAGAGTTCAAGAAGGATCTTAAAAGAGAGAAGAAAATGGGGGAAAGAAATGAGAGTTCTACAGGAGAGTTTGGAAAAGGAAATACAGAAATAGACTATAGAAAATATCTTTTTAAAAAACTGGTGAAATGGAAAAATAAATACTGAAGAAAACAACTTCCTAAAAAATAGATTTGGCAAAATGGAAAAAGAAAACAACTTGAAAAATAGAATGGGGAAATGGGGAAAAAACCCACTGAACAAAACAACTCCTTTAAAAGTACAATTGGCCAGGGCAGCTAGATGGTGCAGTGGATTAAGCACCAGCCCTGAAGTCAGGAGGTCCTGAGTTCAAATCTGGCCTCAGATACTTAACACTTCCTATCTGTGTGACCCTGGACAAGTCACTTAACCCCAATTGCCTCAACAAAACAAAAAGAAAAAAAGTGCAATTGGCCAGATGTAAAAGGAGGTTTAAAAGCTAAGTAAAGAAAAATAATTCAATAAAAATTAGAAGTGAACAAATGGAAATGAATGACTCAATGAGACATCAAGAATTAATTTAACAAAACTCTAAAAAAAATGAAAAAAAATAGGAAAAAAAATGTAAAATACCTCATTGGAAAAACAACAGATCCAGGAGAAACAATCTAAGAATTATTGGACTAAATGAAAGCCATGATGAAAAAAGATCTTAGACAACATCTTTTCAAAAAAATCATCAGGGAAAACTGCCCTGATATCCTAGAACCAGAAGCTAAAATAGTCATTGAAAGAATCTTCCAACTATCTCCTAAAAGAGACCTCAAAATGAAAACTCCAAGGAATGTTATAGCTAAATTTCAGAATTATCAAATCAAGGAGAAAATACTGTAAGCAGCCAAAAAAATTAATAATAATTCACATATGGAGGAGCTACAATTATGATTACCCAGAACCCAGCAGCTTCTACTTCAAAGGACTGAAGGACCTGGAACATGATATTCCAGAAAGCAAAGGAGCTTGTGCTATAACCAGTAAAACCTAAGTATTATCTTTCAGGGGAAAGATGGATATTCAATGAAATAGAGAATTTTCAATCTTTTTTTGATAAAAAGACCAGAATTGAATAGAAAATCTGATCTTCAAATACAAGACTAAAGAGAAGTATAAAAAGATTTAAAAAGGAAGGAAAAAACTGTTTTTAAAGTTTAAATGTTTACACCTCTACAAAGAAAAATGAATTGTGTAACTCTTGAGAATTGTAACTTTGACAATAATACTTTAGAAGAAGTATACTTAAAAGGTGTAAGTACAAGGTGACTTTAATGCGATGATGTAAAAAAGAAATTAGGGGTGGAAAGGGGATTGTATTGGGAGAAGAGGAAAAGGGGGGGTCAAATAGAGTAAATTATATCACATGAAGCAGCACAAAAACATATTGCAGTTGCAGGAAAGAAGGAATGGAGATGAGCATTGTTTGAACCTTAATCTCATAGGATTTGGCTCAGAGAGAATATCATATAAACTTAATTTGGTATAGAAATTTGTCTCACTCTATAGGGAAATAGGACGAGGAAAGGGGAAGGAAAAGGGGATATTAATAAAAGGAGGGCAGAAGTAGAAGGGGAAACGATATGAAGGGAGGGCTGAAAAAAAAAGGACGATTAAGAGAGGTAATGGTCAAAAGCAAAATACTGGTGAGAAGGGAAAGGATGAAAGGAGAGAAAAAGTGTAACTGAATGTGAATGGAATGAACTCTCCAATAACAGAAGCATATAGCAGAGTGGATTAAAAGCCAGAATCCTACAATATGTTATTTACAAGAAACACATTTGAAGTGTAAATGTTAAAGTTAATATGGTTAAGTAAATGTTTAAAAAAAGGCTGGAACAGAATCTATTATGCTTTAGCTGAGGTAAAAAAAAAAAAAATAAAGCAGGCATAGTGATCCTGATCTCAGATCAAACAAATACAAAAATAGATATAATTAAAAGAGATAAGAAAGGAAAATACATCTTGCTAAAGGGTACTATAAATTATAAAGTAATATCAATATTAAACATATGCACCAAGTGGCATAGCATCCAAATTCCTAGAAAAGAAGTTAAGTGAGTTGCAAGAAGAAATAGACAGCAAAACAACACTAGTGGGAGATCTCAACCTTTCTCTATTAGAACTAGGCAAATCTAATCACACCAAAAAAAAGTAAGAAAGAAGTCAAGGAGATGAACAGAATTTTAGAAAAGTTAAGTATGATAGATCTTTTGAGAAAACTGAATAGGAATAGAAAGGAATATATCTTTTTCTCAGTGGTACATGGCACACAAAAATTGACTGTATATTAAGGCATAAAAAACCTCACAATCAAATGCAGAAACACAGAAACAGTAAATGAATTCTTTTCAGATCATGATGCAATAAAAATTACATGCAATAAAGGGCCATAGAAAAATAGACCAAAAGTTAATTGGAAACTAAATAATCTAATCCTAAAGAATGAGTTGTGAAACAACAAATCATAGAAACAATAATTTCATCCAAGAGAATGACAATAATGAGACACCAAACCAAAACTTATGGAAGGCAGCCAAAGCACTTCTTAGAGAAAATTTTATATTTCTAAATGCTTACGTGAATAAAATAGAGAAAGAGAATATCAATGAATTGGGCATTCAACTAAAAAAAACTTTTAAAAAGAGCAAACTTAACCCCCCCAATTAAATACCAAATTAGAAATTTTGAAAATCAAAGAAGAGATTAATAAAATTGAAAGTAAGAATTGAAAGAAAAAGGGAAGTAAGAAAGAAAAATAAGAAAGTAAGTTAAACTAACAAGCAAAACTAAAAGTTGGTTTTATGAAAAAAAATAACAAAATAAATAGTAGGAAGTTTTTCTTTACATTGAACCATATTTTGCCTCTCAACAAATTCTACCTGTTACTTTCAGACTGATTATTCTTCAATGTAATAACTCTTTAGATGTTGAAAAAGAGAAGGGAAAGGGAAAAGAATGAGCATTTATATAATGCCTGCTATGTTTCAGGCAGCTGTTAAACACTTTACATGTATTATCTCAGTTGATTCTCATGCCAACTTTGAGAGAAAGTGCTGTTATCCCCATTTTACAAATGAGAAAGTAGAGGCAGATAGAGGTTAATTGATTTGCCCCAAGTCATAAATATATTAAGTGTCTTAAACACTTAATATATTTATGACTTGGGGCTATTGTTATTCCTATTTTACAAATAAGGAAAGTGAGGCTGAGAGATTTAAAAAAAAAAAAAAAAAACTTGCCTATAGCTAGAAAGAGGTTTATGAGGTATTTCCAGTCTGTTTTTTTCTAATTCCCAAATCCAGACAGATTCTGTCCAGACAGATAAGTGGTTCAG
Organism: Myrmecobius fasciatus; assembly: GCA_023553655.1. NCBI lineage: Eukaryota > Metazoa > Chordata > Mammalia > Dasyuromorphia > Myrmecobiidae > Myrmecobius > Myrmecobius fasciatus. Next base: position 850,130 of record JAJPUD010000186.1, on the reverse strand, counting down.
CAGATAGAATGTTGGACCTGAAGTCAGGAAGACCCCAATTCGAATCCTTTTTCAGCCACTTGTTAGCCATGTCATTCTCCTAATAGTCACTTAATCTATGATTGTTTTAGTTTTTTCAATTGTAAAATGAGGATAAAAAATTTCTTTGTTGTTTAGTGTTTCAGTCATGTCTGGCTCTTAGTAATCTCATTTGAAGTTTTCTTGGCAAAAGCATGGGAGAAATTTGTCATTTCCTTCTCCAGCCCATTCCTCAGATAAGGAAACAGAGGCAAGCAAGGTTAAGTGATTTATTTACCCAGGGTTACCCATTTAGTAAGTATCTGAGGCCAGATTTGAACTCATAAGGATGTCTTCCTGATTTCAAGCCCAGTGCTCTATCTGCTGCATCACCTAGCTGCCCCATTGGGTTTGTCACTTACTTCTCTTTGCCTCCGTCATTTCAATTGTAAATTGAGGATACTAATAACACCTACTCTATAAAGTTATTTTGATGATCAAATGAGTTAATATTTATCACGCCCTTAGCATAGTACTTAGCCAACAGTATTTGCTTAGTGAATGCTTGTTCCTTTTCCTTCCCTATATGCCACATGGCAGTTGTTTGTCAGGGTAGTAAGGCCTGACAGAGTCTGGCAGGGTCTTTCAGAACTGAGTTACCTTCACAGCATGATGAAGCATCATTGCAGACCTGGGATCCCTGATTTATATTTCAACAATTACAGCTTTGTTACAATTAGCAATATTCTCTTTTTAAATGCAAATATCCTTGTTATGTCTATCAGTCATCCTCATTGACTTAATGTAAAAAGTGCCACAAAGTGAAACAGAATTGAAGCAATCCAGGTAATTGGGGCAAAAATCCTACTTTTGGAGACTCTCCCTCGGGCAAGTTTGTTTTGGCCTTCCCCTTAACCATGCACATGTCTCCCTTAGACCAAATCACTATGAGCTATAGATGCTTCAGTCTTCCCATTTCCATTGCCCTCTGGGCACATTACTGCTTCCCTGTCATTCCACTTTACCCCTCCCAAAAGGCCTGATGGAAATATGTCTGTTTTTTAATGAATGTAACTTCCTTTTTTAAGCAAAAGGAACACAATAAAATTATGAGAACAGGAATTGCAAAGGGAAGGTATGACTAGGGCTCAAAGGAAGTCATTTTCTCTTTCTCCTCCCAGACCTCACTATAAAGCACCATACAAATCCAAATAAAATGAATTCTGCCTTTAGAGCTCACATCCTGTAAAGTGTTTCTGAAGTGAATTCTCTAAGACAACAATGCCAACCCTATAAGTGGCAATTTTAGAAGTGAACTGACTATAATGCAAATACTATAGTAATTTACAGTAGCTAGCATTCACATGGAATTTTAAGATTTGAAAAACATTTTACAAGTTTTATTTGACCCTTACATTAACCCTATAAAGTCAGTATCACTATTATCTTCATTTTCTAAATGGGGAAACTGAGGCTTAGGGAGGCTAAGTGATTTGCCCAATCAATAAGTGACTGATTCAGAATTTGAATCCCCAGCATCAAAACTCTCTTCATTGTGTTATCTAGATAACCAAAAGTTTTCTTGGGGTGGTATTTATGCCTGTCTTTCACATATTCTAGAAAAGATGAGTCTTGGTTCCCTCTCTCTTTTTTCATAGTCCAATTTGCTAATTTAATGAAACATTTTAATTCATTTTAAAGTAAATTTAATGAAGCAATTTTTTAAAAATTCCAAATGAAAAGCATGCTTTTTGAAAAATAAAGATCAGAACTATGATAGACTAACAGTCTTAAAAGTGGTTAATAGACAAATTCACAGAATTTTATAACATTTTACAGAATCACAGAATTTCAGAATAGTAATTTAATTCAACTTATATCCACAAAATACTCCCCCAAATTGGTCATCCAAGCTCTGCTTGGAAACTTTTATGAAAAAGAATTCATCGCCCTTCCAGGTAATATATTGTTCTTTTGGTTATTCTGATAATTGGAAAGGTATTTTTTTCCCTTAATCTCTTTTCTTTGCTACTTTTGTTTGTTGCTTCTCCTATCTCTTTTTCAAATGGGACTTAATATGTTCCAAAGAATAGCTTTTCAAGTATTTGAAGAGAGTTTTCCTGTCTCCCTAAAGTCTTCTTCTCTTCAAGCTAAATATTCTCAGTTCATTCAATCCTCATCTTGACATAACCTTCTGGTCCTTCATCATACTGGTTATCCTTCTCTGAATGTACTTCCACAAAACACAGGACTCCAGTATTACTCATGTCTGCCTGACATATCTTCAGTGATGGCAGCAATAACAAGAAGTTTGAATTGGCACTTAGCAGGAGATCTGATCACCTCCTAAAAACTCTCCCTTCCCAGGATATTTCTTTAACTTGTAATTCCAGAACAGCTGATCAGCACAAAAGAGCAACATGTCTGGCCTTAGGTCAAGATTCCCTAAACAGTCAATGGGAAAATTTTGTTTGGCATATTTCCAAGCCATTTGTCATCACTATCACCACCTCTCTACCACATCTCAACTTCTACTTAGTTTGCCAGGATTTTCAGTGGAATGGGGAAGAGAGACAAGGAGAAAGAGAACTAAGCAAAACAGAGACCACAGTCTTCTCCCTTGCTCACTTGGACGCTTCATTAGCAGCATCCTATTTCCTACTGAGGTAGCAAATAAACGTAGATTTTCCTAAAAATTTTTTAAAGCTAGAATTACTAATTTGACTATATAACTGGCCAAGTCAGGAAAAGACCTTTCTAGTTATTCCCTATATATATATATATTCAGATACACAATTACATTTTAAATTTGAGGGGTACATAAAATTTACTGGGGCACATAAAGTGAGACAGCACAGTATTGTGCAACAAAGTCTTGGGTAAAATAGTTATCAAATACTGTATCTACTCTTTGACCCAATGCTATCCCCAAAAGGAGAATAAAGAAAGAGGAAATGGAACACATATGTATATGTGTGTATGTATATATGCAACAGATTTTGCAGTAGCAAAAACTAGAAATTGAGATGGCACCCATCTTTAGGAAAATTGCCAAACAAATTATGGTATATGAATATAATGGAATATTATTGCTATAAAATGATGAAAGGGATAAGTTTAGAGTTAATTCAAGCCAACAAGCATTTATTAAGTATTTAATATATGTCAGATACTATGCTAAGTTATGGGGATAGAGGCCCCCCAAAAAATCTTGTTTCTGCTCTTAAGGATTTCAGTGTAACAGAAGAAACAAGAAGCAAATAATTTACCTTCCAAAAGATACATACAGGATAAAGTAGAAATAACAAAGAGAAGATATCAGCATTAAGGAGGATAAGGAAAGATTTCTTGTTAAAAGGTGAGATTTTAGCTGGGACTTGAGAAAGTCAAAAGGTGGAGCTTAGCAGAAAGAGAAGTTCAAAGATGGGTGGCAGTCAATGACTATCAGTCAAAAGATGAAAGGTCTCATAGGAGGAATGGCAAGGAGGCCAAGGATTTCTGTATCATAGATGGGAAATGTATAAAAAAGACTAAAAAACAAGAGATGAAATCAGGATTTTGAAGTAGCAGAAAGTACAGTGAGCTCCCTCAAATTCTCCAAAGAAACAAACAAAAATCCTATCTTCCACACAAATATAAAAAATATGCCAGATCAAATCTTGTCACAGCAACTCACTTTGCTAGCATAGATCATCATAGAGAAGTAGAGAATTCTGTGGAGACTGGGGATGGGGTCTGACCAAGAGCTTTTTCTACCCAGCATTCCATGATCTAGGTTCTAAAAGAAGGTTGGGTTGTGCATCAAAGCAAAAAGGTATAGTTCCTCACTCATTTCTGGGCCACAGAACTAGGATTGACTGAAGAGAGAAGTTAAGCTAAACAGTGGTATTCTAAGATAAGTAGCAGTTGCCAGCCTTAGACTGCACACTGAAAAAGGAATAAATTCAGAAATAAACAGTAGTTGTATATCTTAGACTATAGGAGCAGAGAGTACTAATTGTTTCAATTTCCTGCCCCATCTGAAACCTGCAAGGGAATAACCAGGTTAGGAATTTCAGACTAAAGGGAAGCCTATAGTTGTATTTCAATGAATCAGTAGAACAATCCAATAAGCTATGGATATGGTGATACCCTTTTGAGAAGGGAGTGGGTTTAGGGGGAAAGATGATGAGTTCTATTTTGAATACATTGAGTTTAAGATGCTTATGCACGGCATTCAGATGGAGACATTCAACAAATAGTGAGAGATTAAGGGCTTAAAATCAGGAGTGAAATGAAGGTCACATATAGAGATTTGGGAGTACTCTGCATAGATAAGATCATTGAATCCATAGTACCCATGAGATCATTATGAAAGAATAGAGAAAGAAAGTCCAGAACCCACACATAGAAGCAATATAATGATGAAGCACTTGCAAAAGTGGTCCAAAAGATAGGAAGAAAATTTTGGCAAAGCAGCATAACTAAAATACAAGGAATGGAGTAACCAGAAATAAGGGATTTGGAGTCAGAAAGCTAGACAAATTTTTTTTCTATCAACATTTTCCAAAAGATAATGTAATGAATTTTGATCTAGAGGACATAATTAACCCATATTGGCCATGAAAAAAAGTATTACATGGGTTTACCCAGAATGCCCATTAGATTAAGATGAATTAAAGATGGTGGTGGAGGTGGACAAGAAGTAAGGAGTACTTTGATCTTTATATTTCCCCACAATGCCTTGCACAGCATTGTACCATCAGAAAGTGATTGGAAGAACAACATGCTCCCAAAATTGCATCATTTAGTTCATTAAGCCATGACAGCCACCAGATTCTATATCTCTCTAGGTGGATGTGGTCTCTAAGCTGCTGGGAACTGGAAAGTCAAAGTACTACCTGGTTCTCCAAGACCCACCTTTGAATATGCCCTCCAGAACTCCAGATCTTTCAGCAGCTCTTGGCCCATCAGCAAAGGTCTGCTTTCTTTTCACCCCATCATGTGACAGGGCATTGTACACTCCATTGTTGGCCACTTGGGCATCTGGCTGACTGCCCATTTCCTCCAGGCAAGTGCATACATTATTCCTTGAGCTTGGGTGGGATTTTTTTCTTCATTTTGGTATTCATTTGAGCCCAAGAAAGAGGGTGGGGGTAAAGGGGGGACGTAGACCAGTCTATGTTTCACTATTGCAAATATTTTGACAACCTATTGGTGCCCTCAGATTTCTAAGGCAAATAGTTTTTGTGCAATGGGATAGGGCTTCTCACCTACCCAAACCTTTTTCCTAGAGGCAGTGTGATATAAGAACAATGGAGCCAGAGAACCTGGGTTCAAATGTCACCTCTGCTATTCATTCTCTGTGTAACCTTAAGCAAGTCACAACCTTTCTGTGTGTAAATTTCCTCATCTAAAAAAAATGATTAGATTGGACTAGATAGCCTTTAAATTCCTTTTCTGCTCTAAAGCCATAAATTCTTACAAGACTCCACTTATTCCCAAAGACACATATTAGTACATTCAAATGTGCTCTCTAATCAATGATCATCTCTTCTCTAAAAATCTTTCATTCCTCTGCCTTGCTATTTCTATTTCTCCTTGGCTCACAAGAATGGGGGAAGTGGTATAACTGGTGTGTAGGGGGAGGGGAGAATTCAGCACCCAGAGAGAGAAAGAATTCCCCTCTGAAAAGGAGTCTTGCATTGACTTGCTGGTAGCTCTTTGAAAAGCTTTCCTGCCCAGCACCTTTGCCCCAGGACCAAGACCAGACTAGTTTGTAAGCCTGAGATGTGGGGACTAGCCAAGAAGCTCTGTAATGTCATCATGGCAGCAGTGTGGGTGGAGATTTGAATTCCTGGTCTGCTGGGGGCTCAGCATTCTCTGTTCTATCAGAGCACATCTGGGAGGAAGGTGAAAGAACAGAAAGGAGCTCTGCCTTCCTCTGACTCTCAGCACCCAGGAAATCCTCATTCTAGATCTCAGGCAATCTGCTCCCAGTTCCATGTTATTTTGGCTTCCTGACAACCTATCCCTGTAGGCAAAGGCCCAGCTATAAAATAAATTCATGTTCTCAATCCATCAAAAAAAAATATTTATCAAAACTGGCTATATGTCCAGTGCTATAAAAGTCATAAAATTCTCTCATTCGACAGAGCCTCCATTTTCAAAGACCTTATAATCAAGTTTGAGAAACAGGAAAGACACACATAAAATAGCAGTCTGCAGCAACAGTCTATATAAACCAGAACTAAATTGTTTAACAGGAAGGAGCCTCCCTTTCTGACTAAACTTACTGAGAAGACCACTGACAATCCATACTTTCATTTCCTTTCCTCTTAATCTCTTCCTAAATCCCTACAATCTGTCTTCTGACCTCAACATTAGACTGAAATTATCTTTCCAACATTATGGAAGATCTCTTAATTCCCAGATCTAATGACCTATTCTCAGTCATCATCCTTCTTGACTCCTCTGTAGCCATTGCATTATTGATTAACTTTTCTTCTTGATACCCTTTTCTCTCTAGATTTTTGTGACACTGCTTTTTTCTCAAACCTGTCCGATGACATCTTTTTTAATCATCAAACTGACCCTTAATAACCACGGGTATCTTCCAAGACTCTGCCTTGGCCCTTCTTCTCTTCTCCTTTTATACTTAGTGATTCTACCAGTTCCCATGGGTTCAATTATCTCTGTGTAGAAGGCTCACTTCTGATTATCCAGACTTAATCTCTCTCCTGATCCCCAGCCTCACATCTCTAATTGACTATTGAACATTTAAGACTAGATGTCTGCTAGACATCTTAAATTTAACACATCAAAGTCTGAAATAATTATCTTTCCTCTGAACTCTCTTCTTTTTCTAATTTCTCAGTTACTAAGAAGAGTACTATCTATTTCTTGAGGAGCTTGGGCTGGAAACCTAGCTGCCATGCTGGACTCCTCACTTACACTCCACAATCAATCTGTTGCCATGTCCCAGTGATTCTTTTCGTGTACATTTTTATAGCTCCTTCTCTCCTCTGATACTTGTACCATCTTGGGAACTACTTCTGAACTACTGAAATACGCTTCTGTTTGTTCTCCCTTCCTCAAATCTCTTCCTACTGTAGTCTATTACTCTACTAAGTGATTTTCCTAAAGCTCAGGTCAGCTATGTCACCCCTTATTCAGTAAACTCCAGAAGTTCCCTATTAACCCCAGGCTCAAAAATAAAATTCTTTATTTTGCTCTTAAACCTCCTTATAACCTGGCTCCTTCCTATTTTCCTACTATACTTGATTCCCCTTCATGTACTCAGACATTAGCTTTCTTGCTACAAGACACTCCATTTTCTGACTTCTCTGGACCCAAATAACAAACTTTGTATGCAGAAGTAGGAACTGATTTTCTGGGGACCCAACTGGAATTGACCAATTGGGCAACAGATTTTTCCTTTTTTTTCTTTTTTCCCGCTTTCCTTCTCTCTGTCTAAATATCGTACCTTTAGCAGCAGGTACTCTACCCAAAGAAACATAAATTTTGATCACAGAAACCTATCTTGGGGTTTATATAATGGATTTCTTTCTTAAGGGTTATGCCTTAAAAACAAATCACTCTGATTTTCATTGATTGACCAACAATAGGCTCCAGGTCAATTTGGGCCAAGATTGGCTCAGAGTGAATATAAATAGCAATTGTTTTTTGTTTAGGCCAGAAGAACAAAAGGTCTTTCCCCCCAGATAGATTTTTTTAGATTATATAAAATAGATTATCCCCTGCCTCATTTCTTAATCACTGATTGTCAAGTCAAACTCAAACTTGTTGGCCTCAGTTTAAAAAGTCCAAGGTGCCCCACTGCCTCCATGGCTATCTCCAGTTGTGCTGATTTTTAGCTGATCACTGAACCCAGATGGTTCTGAAGAAGAGAATGAGACTGGTGATTTTTCATAACTTTCCTCATTTCAACCAATTCACTTGCATGTCCTGGCATCATTTCCCTGATGTAACATTCCTCTTTGAACGAACGGGGGGTGGAGCCAAGATGTCGGAGCGAAAACGTGACTCTCTTCGTCCTCCTCTGATCTTCTCTCAAATCAACATTAAAATAAGCCTCTGAACTGATCTTCAAGTCAACTAAATATTTGGACACTACTTTTGGATATCTCTGAAGAACTTCATACCAGGTTTGTTTAACTCGGACAAAGGGATAAACAGTGGACTCAGTGCAGGCCAGAAGTGAGGGTGGGACTCAGCTCATTGTGGCAGAAACTCCAAACTCCAAACTCCAAACACCTGGAGTTTATCTGAGGTACTCGGGACACTCTGCCCTGATTGGGGGCAGGTGTTCTGGCAGACTTGCCTTGTTTAAGGAGTAATTCAGATTTAGTCCTAGCCCCCACCGGCCCAGCACCTTAAGTTAATTCGAGGAATTGCCCCAGGGCAAAGTACCTCAGCCACTGTTTTTCCAAGCCTTAAAGAGACATCCACGCTGTCTGAAAAAATGAAGAAGCAAAAGAGAGCTCTCACCATAGACAACTTCTATCGAGAGAAAGAAGGGCTGATCCCAGATCCTGAGGTTCCTTTAGACAAAACTCCAGAGGAAGTTATTAAGGACCATCACTGGTACCCTTTTCAAAAGGTCTTTTTGGAAGATTGCATAAAGAACCTCAAAAGAGAGCTGGAGGATAAATGGGAAAATAAATTGAAATCAGTGCAAGAAGGATACAATATCTTGCAAGAAGGATATAATGCCCTGCAAAAGAGATATGAAAAAGACTCCAATGTATTGAAAAATATAATTAGTGAAGTGGAAAAAGAGTGCAATGAACAAAAAATTCAATTGGCCAGTTACAAAAGGAGCTTAAAAAGGTAACTGAAGAAAACAACACTTTAAAAATAAGAATTGAACAAATGCAAGTGAATGACTCAATAAGACTTCAAGAATCAGTCAAACAGAAACAAAAAAATGAAAAATTAGAAGAAAATATGAAATATCTCCTAGGAAAAACAACTGACTTGGAAAATAGATCTAGGAGAGACAATCTAAGGATTATTGGACTTCCTGAAAGCCATGATGAAAAAAAAAAAATCTAAACACTATCTTCCATGAAATCCTGAAAGAAAACTGCCCTGAGATTGTATAATCAGAAGGCAAAATCACCATTGAAAGAATTCACCTATCACCTCCTAAAAGAGACCCCAAAATTAAAACCCCAAGGAATATCGTGGCTAAATGTCATGACTATCACACCAAGGAAAAGATACTGCTAGCAGCTAGAAAGAAACAATTCAAATACCGAGGATCAATAATTAGAATCACACGTGATCTGTCAGCCTCCACATTGAAGGATCCAAGGGCCTGGAACCAGATATTGGGAAAGGCAAAGGAACTTGGATTACAGCCAAGAATAACCTATCCAGCCAGAATGAGATTATCCTCCAGGAAAGAAGATGGTGTTTCAATGATATAGGTGAATTTCACCTATTTCTAATGAAAAGACCAAATCTGAACAAAAAATTCAACATCCAAACGCAGAACTCAAGAGATGCATAAAAAGGTAAAAAGGAAAGGACTCTTGAGAACTTTATTTTTACTATGGGGATACTTAAAGTTTGGGGGTATAGTTAACTAGATATTACTTTGATAATATGAAAAAGAGAACTAGAGGGGGAAAGGTTGTCATACTGGGGAAAAGAGGGAAAAAGTGGTAAAATAAGATCTAAAAAAAGGAGGTAAAAACAAGGTAAAATCTCTTGAAGAGGCAAAGAAAACCTAATATAATTGAGAAAAAAGGGGAGGGAGATGAGCATTGTGTAAATATTACTCTCATCAGGTTGGGCTCTAAAAGTGTATATCAGACATTTGATTTCACAGAGAAACTTGTGCGTTGGTAGAGGGAAGTGGGAGGGAAAGGAGGAAAAGAAAGGGATAAACTAATAGAAGGGAAAATAGAAGAATCAGGGGAAAGGAGTAAAAAAGGGGGAGGGGATCTAAAGGGTGAAGGATTGTTTGGGGCAGGGGGTCATCAAAAGCAAAATACTAAGGAAGAGGGAAGGGAGAAAGGGGAAAGGAAAGGGAAAAACATAACTTGGGTAAATAAGATGGCAGGAAATAAAGAATTAGTTATTCTAACTCTGATTGTGAATGGGATGAACTCTCCCATAAAGCGGAAGCAGATAGCAGACTGGATTAAAAACCAGAATCCCACAATATGTTGTCTACAAGAAACACATCCAAAACATAGTAACACAGATAGGATGAAGGTAAAAGGCTGGAACAGAACCTATTATGCTTCAGGTGAACAAAAAAAAAAAAGCAGGGGTAGAAATCCTTATCTCAGATCAAGTAAAAGCCAAGATAGATCTAATCAAAAGAGATAAGGAAGGAAAGTATATTTTATTAAAGGGTACCATAGATAATGTAGCAATATCAATACTAAATATACATGCACCAAGTGCAATAGCATCCAAATTCCTAGGGGAGAAATTAAGAGAGATGCAAGAAGAAATAGATAGCCAAACTATTCTAGTGGGGGATCTCAACCTTGCTCTCTCAGAATTAGATAAATCAAACCACAAAATAAACAAGAAAGAAACTAGGGAGAAAATAAAGGACAGGGGCAGCTAGGTGGATAGAGTACCAGCCCTGAAGTCAGGAGGACCTGAGTTCAAATCTTATCTCAGACACTTAACACTTCCTAGCTGTGTGACTCTGGGCAAGTCACTTAATCCCAATTGCCTCAAGGGAAAAAAAGAAGCATAACATCAGCTTCTCCCATTAGATTGCAAACTCCTTGACAACAGAAAATGGGTTTTTTTTTCTTTCTTTGTATCCCCAGAGCTTTGTACATACTTTCTTTCTGACTTGACTGGATCTAAACAAAAGTAGTATAGGAAAAGAAAAGAAAGACTGTGGAAAAGTGCACTGGATCTGAAGACAGAGAAATTGAATTCAAATGCTGCGTTTCAACTGATACCATTATATTAGGCAAGTCACTTGACTTTTCTAGCTAAATTTCCCCATCTCTAAAACAAATTGTACTATATAGTCTCTAAAGTCCCTTCCAACACTAAATCTCAGATCCAATGCAGGATACAAAAACATTAGCACTAAAGAGACCCCAGAAATAGGGTGAAACATGAAAAAAAAAGAAAAGATACCTTTCTTTACTTCCCTTTCTTCCTTCTTTCTTCCCTTTTATATCAGAATGACAGGCTAAAATTTCAGCCATCATCAGGTCATTTGGGAATTGTTTTAATTGGTTATGATATCATCACTGCCTGACTTGATGCTGATGTAGGAACTTTAGAGCACACATATTCCCAACCCCCCTTATTCATACAAGCATCAGATCCCAGGCAGTAGTGTAAGGAAACACCAGAATAGTAACAGGACACTATCAAATTCTCAGACTGCTATTTAGTGTCTCTCTTGCCACTTCAAAAGTAACTCTGGGGGGGAGGGAGGGACCCAAATGGGGCCTAGGAATCCCCAAATAGGATGATGCCATCCAAATACACTCCTAGGGTGATAACCATGATATGATCCTGGGATTTATTTCTTCAGCCAACTCCCATACCAACCACAGAGCTCACATTAAACTATATTTTTGATTTTATTTATTTGAATTTAGAAAGCAAATCCACCTAGAATTCTCCTTGTCCTCCTGCATGAGGAGACAAAGGGTTCCTTTTTGATAGAGGGTTTTAAATAGGACCACTCTTTAGTGTACTCTAGAGGGGACTCCCATTAGGTATGTTAAACCAGTTCATCTCCATCTTCTGAATTTCAGTGATTCTGTAATTTTATTTCCTCTATGACAGGAAAGAAAAGAATATAGCTAGAATAGCAAGCATCAGGCTCAGTATGATGATGTCAGCCAATGGCGATTCCAATAAAGAAGATAAAGCAATAGCAACTCTGAATTGTTTTCGGGTTGTTATCATCTTTCACTTTCTGGTCCAATGTCTTAAATTATTGTTATTTTTTTGTTTCAAGAAGAAGAAGCTGCCCTACCTCCCTCACATGTTAGTTCCAGGACTTTATCATTCCCAGTCCAAGATGCTCTAAGTGAGAAGCCACTGCCTCTATGTTAGTATTAATGAAGAAAGCCCATATCAAATAGAATTACATGATGAAGTCTTCTCTAAGTAGTCTAGTGCTCTTTAACTTCTCTTTATTTACACCAATACTTATACTGGTGTTGAACAATTTGGTGTTGAATTGTTCTGTTTCATGTTTTGCCTCCATGACTATATTATAAGTTCCTTTAAAGTGCCTCTATCTGCCAATTAGATATCTCAAAACAGATATCCTGTTTAGAAATTAATTCATTATCTTAAAAAAAAACCTTCTCTCTATTCTAATTTCTGCAGAGGATACCATCCCTTTCCCTATCACTCAGGCTCAAAAGTTAGGTGTCATCCTCAACTCCTTACTCTCTCTCTCATACCCTTATCTGTATCCTGTCACTGTTGACCTTAGAAACATCTTTCAAATGTGTCCTCTTTTCTCCTCTGACATTGCAACCATTATGCTGAGAACATTCAACATCTCATATCTAGACTGGTTGGTCTGCCTGCCTCAACCATCTTCCCGCTCCAACACATCTTTCAAATGTCAAATTAATCTTTTTAAACTATAAATCTTACCACATCACCCTCTTATACAGTAAACTCCAATGGCTCCCTATTACCTTCAGGATCAAATGCAAAATCTTTTCTCTGGCTTTTAAGTTCTTTTATCATCTGAACTCTTCCTACTTTTCCAGCCTTCTTACTCCTTACTCTATCCCCCTCCCCATTCTAGATTCAGTGACCTGAACTCCATCTGGACTCTCCATCTCCTGACTCTGAGCACTTTCACTGTACATCCTCCATGTGCAGAATTCTCTTTCTTTATTTCTACTTTCTGGCTTCTCTGGCTTCCTATAAATCTCAATCAAATCCCTTCTTCTTCAAGAATATGTTTCTTTAATCTGAATGCCTTCCTTCTAAGGATAATAAAAATTTATTATACATATACATATCTTATATGTACATAATTATTTACATTTTATCTCCCTCATTAGACTGTGAGCTCCTTGAAAAAAAATGTCATTATTGTTTTGGCCCTTCTTTGTATCCCTGGCACTTGGAATAGTACCTGGCATATAGTAAATCCTGGAGAAATTCTAGTACAATGATTAATTGAATGGTTGATTGACAGGAACCACAGTCTAGGCTTCTTTGAATTCTCAATCCCATTAAGCAAAGGTCATACTAGACAAATAGCCCATACCTAACAAATACCTGTTGACCAATGGCTATAGTAGAAGAGTAAGAGTGAAATAACAAAATGCAGTCAGGTGATAACTCAGTTTAAAACTCTAATCTGGTAATGTACTAACTCTGATACATAGGAAAATTAATCACCTTTAATTTCTCTGAACCTCACTATCTGTAAAATGGTAATAATATATATAATACACGGATTTGTTATGAGAATCAAATAATAATAATAATAACTATCATTTATATAGTACTTTGAGATCTCTAAAGCTTTGTATATCTCATTTGATCCTCTCCAAAACCAAGTGAAATAATTTATAAAATGTTTTCAATGCTATGAAAATTTTGGTTCTTATTACTCTACACTGAACACGGGGATCAAGAATGGGTTAAAGTCCTGAATGTCCCACTTAATAATCCTATAATGTTGGACAAGTCACTAAAAGTCTTTTTCCTTCAGCTTCCTCATCTATAAAATAGGGATATAATACACGCTCTACCTATTTCACAGGGTTGTTATGAAGATCAAATGAGATTTAAGTTCTTGATAAACTATACAAGGGTAGATATAGGAACTAGACCCTGAGATTAAAGTGATGTAGGGAATCCCAAATAAGGAAATACTCTTTAGCTATACAGATCAGCAATCCTCTGAAACTTAACATCTTAGAGAGTTGTTTAGAACACTGAAAGATTAGGTGATTTGGACAATTACACAGACATCACATATCAAAGGCAGAACTTGAATTAGGGTCTTTCTAACATAGGGGTCAATTATCTATTCATTAGGGACAGCTAGATGATACAATGGATAAAGTGCCAGGCTTGGAGTCAGGAAGACTCACCATTCTAGATTCAAATGTGATCTCAGACACATATTAGCTAAGTAACCTTAAGCAAGTCCCTTAACCCTGTTTGCCTCAATTTTCTCATCTGTAAAATGAGCTCAAGAAGAAAATGGCAAACTGCTCCAGTACCTTTGCCAAGAAAATTCCAAATGGGATCATGAAAAATCAGACATGACTACAAAATGACTGAACAACAACTCTATCCACTAAATTATGTTCCTTCTCAAATAATAGAAACATGTTATCATACTAATATCACCAAACCTTTGCTACAGTTAAAATAAACATTGTATAAAGACTATGAAATGGAACTCATAAAAAGCAATGGGACATTGCAGCAAAAATATAGTCTGTGAATCAGATCTGGTTTCAAATGCTAGTTCTGACCCTTACTAGCTATAATCCCAAGCAAAGCATTTAATTCCTCTAAGCCTTAGTTTCCTAATCTGTAAAATGAGGAATAATGATATTTGTACAATCTGTTAAGGAAAAAACACAATTAGAATGTTGGCTTGAGTCAACAGTCTAAGGATGGAAAGGAAGTTTTAATTGAAGAAAGCTTCTTCCCAAACGCCAGTTTTATTGTCCAGCAAATTCTTTTTCTAACTACCTCTGCAGTTCCAAGTCTGAACTTAATAATAATCTATCCTTTCTGGGGTAAAAAAAACTAATGAAAGCTATAATTTTCCCCTGAATTATTTATAACTCTCATCACACCATTTATAGGAGTTTTGCCTCTATGATGATGGAAAATATCATATGTAGAGGATCTATTTGACAGCCCATGTGTTAGAAACAAGCCACATGCAGAATAAAATAAGGCAGGGTTATGAACCTAAAATGAATTCAATGCATACAGTTTTCCCCATTATATTTCATTTTTAATAACCTTTAGGAACCACTCTCTTTCCCTCCTTCCAGGAGTATCCCTACAGCAACAAAAACCTATTCTACCCCTTTACTGTAAGATTGTCAGTCATCTCCCCACCCCCAACCCCCTTCACACATTACAGGAACTGCTTCCAACAACTGCTTGTGGCAAGTGTAATTATTAGACCCTCTCCATTCCCTCAAGGCACTGCTCATCAAATTAAACTCTGTGTGTGTTTTTTCTTTTTATCTCCCTCCTCATGCCTCTCTTTTTGACTAATTATTCTTGCGTACTGGAAATGCTCTTGCCAATGCTTTTATTAGAAAGTCTAAGCTTTAATTTTTTGACAATCACAAAGGTTCCCCTTTGATTGTAACTTGCAATTTAGCACATAGCATTCTCCTGAGATCAGTCGCTGCACGTTGATGGGGAAGCCATCTAAATATATTTCTTGTGACGACCCCAAAATGGACTACCTAGCCATGCAGAAAGATATAACATAGACTCCTATCCAAATCAACGCACCTCTAAATAAACAGTGAGCTATACAAGGGGAATATATTTATGTCCTTGGTAACAGATTAATCACCTTCTTTTATACAGGACAGAATGATCTAAATGTATCTTCCTGTTCTTTAAAAAGGAAGCCTTGGGTGGAGACCTAATCACATGCCATTGTCTGTTATGCATTCATAAAAAAGATGAACAATTATGGCACTTGAAGGAACCCTATCATCAACGGAGAGGAAAAGACTATTTTTCTGAAGCATGTGAATTCAGCCTTTATGACTAAATGACTACTTAAATCTTAAAACTCTAATCATTACCATTTGCTTCCTAAAAATACCCATCTCCCTTAATCCATATTTAGAACAGAAAACACGCGGCTCTTGGAATGTTTCTGCTGCCCTGAAATGAAGAGGGTATTTTCTCTGGGAGTCTCTATTTAGCTTTGGAGGGGCTTCAAAATAGCATCTCCCCTCCTTAACCCCTTTATTGCTGAGCTCCTAGGAAGGTAGGAGGGAAAAGTGGATGTTCCCAAAGAGGGAAAAAAGATAAAACAGAAAAAAGAAAAGAGATTGACTATACACACATACATTCAAATGGTGGCACGGTGCCACTTCAGAGAAGTTAAAGACAGATGCATAATCCCATGGTTACAGAGCAAAGCTGATAGACTTGTGTTATGGGTGCAAGTAATCTGTTACATTATGCTATAAATCGTTTTGAGTTTCCCCACCTACAAAATAAGCCACGGGATGTAGGAGACCTGCCTGCACAGGGATTTTGAGAAGAGATTCTGTGCAAAGACATATCTAGGAAGGATATTTGTGGTCCTTCATAGTATAAGACTGTGTGAGCAAGTTATTAAGCCTATTTGAATGTATTTCACTAAAATAATAACTTACATTCACATGGTGCATAATATATATTTCCTTATTTGATCCCCATGACATCCCCAACAAGGACAGAGTAGGAGTATTATTAACTCTATTTTATGGTGGAGGAAAAAGAAGTTCAAAGAGGTTGATTTGCCTAAGATCAAATAATGTGTAGGAGAACTAGAACTTGAACTCAGTTCTTTAGACCATCGATCAAGAACCAGAAAGGACCTCACAAGCCATTCAGCCCAAATCCTTCATTTTATAGTGAGGAACCTGAGGTTCCAAGCAGCTAAGTGCCTTGTCCAAGATCACACTAGCAGGAAGCATCAAAGGGGGGATTTGAGTCCAACTGTTAGACCTCTCCTGACAGTGTTCTTTCCACTGTACCATGCACAGCTGCTGTTTTTTTCCCATTACATCACAAACTTACACATGACTTGAGAAGGGTAAGAATTTTTTCCCATATGCAAAGTGAGATATACTGCATAGGTTTGCAAAGGGAGATCCTTAGAGCTTACCTTAGAGCTTACCTTATCACCTACCAGAAGGTCACCTACCTTTTCTCCTCCTCCTAACTGGTTGGTGTTTTACAATAATAATGGTCTCAATCAAGCTTAGGCCCCTTTTTTGACACACATTAAAACTGCTGAGTCAAGAGAGAATAATTCAGTCTGAAAAATCAAAAGAGGAAGAATTGCAGAATACTTTTTTTCTAGGAAAGAGGGAAGGGAAAATTAAGGGCATCCTTCTTACACTAACATAGGAACCTATCAGCAGGGCTACTCATTTAGGGAAGGAAGGAGAAAGGAAGGAGAGATAAGTATAACTGCTATGAAACAGTTGAGCCAGTATGCATCTGCTTGCAAATAGAAGGCAATGCTGAGAAAAGAAATAGACAGAGAGCCTAGATCTGTGCTGTAAATCTAATGAAGAACTCTGAAAGCTGACATCCCAGTTCATTTAAGAATTATCTCATCTCTGCAAGCAGAAAGAAAATGTGTCCTACACTCCTGGCTCCACCCTATTAATAATTTGTAGTAAACTAGACTCATGGTCTAAAAAGGTAAAAAGGTTTTACCTTAAGGTCTCCGTGGACATATTTTTTAGAGACAAAGGAGTCTTAGATGGGGAAAAATAATATATTTTTTTATTGTCACTGACATGTAAATGAAATTTAACATTTAAAAACATTCTGAGAAAATGTGCATAGGTATCACCTCACTGACAAATGAGTCTGTGCCATGGAACAGGATAAGAACTCTGGCTTTAGAGACATGGTACATCAGAGATCCTGGAACACCTAGACTTTTCTCCTGAAGTAGCCTGGGTAGTTGTCAAAGTTGCTCTGTAGCAAGTCAGAGTTGCCAGGCATGGTGAATAATTGATTCTCCTTTTTCCATGTTCCTTTAAAAATTTCTCCATGGAGCACTGAGCAAATGCTGGACTGTATTGTAAGCCTAGAAAATAAGGGAGACAAATAGATTATTTCTAAGATCTATTACAATTCAAATCCTACAGTTTGTCATTCAGCTTCTAAATCAGAGCCTTTCAATTAAGTGCTTGGAATGAGGATTCCTTGAATTTGAAAAATTTTAAAATGAGGAAGAAATTTGTACAGTTTCTCTCATCAATTTAAATTTCTTCATTTGGCAGCAAAGGCCTTTCCAAATGAATGATTGTGTTGCAACCCTACCAGTGAACCAGGGAAGGGAAAAGTAATCATAAACACAATATCACTGCATCTAAACAACACTCATTTAAAATATATATATATATATATATAATATATATTATATTTTTATATATTATATATTATATATATATATATATATATATTTACAGCCAAACAAGGCTCAGGAGAGCTGGAGATAGAAGTAAAATGCTGAAATTCTCTAAATCTATATCAAGATTGGGATGGTAGCAGAGCATCTCCAAGAATGGCTTCCCAGATTTCCCTTTTTATATAGAAAAACACCCACATCTAACCTAAATTAAGGATAAACTTCATTTTCAGAGATTCTAACATGGTGATTAGTGGGGTGCAAAGTCCCATTTTCAATTCACTGTGGGATCTTTGAGGGCAGTCATTGGTTATGGAAAATGAAATATATAAAAGTAGAATGTTTCCTTTGCTTAAGTTTCGCTAAGAAGGGGGTGTTATGAGGTTATCTGGATGCAGACACATTCTTTATCTGAAATTTAGGGGAAAGAATTGGAGAGATTTTCTCAACTACTTTTTATATGTAAAAGCAAAAGTTTGAGGGGAAATGAATACTTATAGAATACATGCCAATTACCTGCCAAATGGCAGGAGAATAGCTTTGAGATATTCTCTCAAGTGAGGAATCAAAAGCCTTATGAAGTTTTTATACTTGTTTGGGGTTTTCTCCCCTTTAAGATTTTATATGTTGAAATGCTAACTTAGATTCTATTAGGAGAAAGGAAAACACACTTCCACTATACACAGATTCTAACCAGATATTGCTATACATGAGAGAAGATTTGGGGATCAAAGTTTATTTTCATTAAGAGAATCTGTTTCTATCAATAAGAAAAGAAAATATAAAATTCAGCATTTATATTTAGCACTCTAAGGTTTATAAAGTATATATGTATTATTTCATTTGATTTTCACAACAACCCTATGAAGTTAGATCCTCTCACTCTCCCTTTTTAATTAATAAGGAAACAGAGGTTTAGAAAGATCAAATGATGGGAAGTCAAGGTGACACAGCTAGTGTCTAGTGACACACCTACCTGAGTGTGAAGTCATCCAGGATCTATGTCTAGAACTCTTATTCATCACATCATCTACTTCCCTTGATCCTTTGGGATTTGCACTTCTGGGACAGCTTCCCAGAAAGTAGCTCCTTCAACAAACTAGAGATTTGTACTGTGTTGATAAATATTTAACAACTGGATCTTCTCCCAAAAAAAATATGTGAATGACACACTTTTAAGATGAATTATGATTAACATTTTCTCCATCATTTTCTTAAGTCTACGCACTTAATGAAATAATATATCAAGCCCTCATTTGTAATATTTGTTGATGTCAAAGGTGTATTTACACCTTTTTTTTTTGCTCATGCTGAAAATGTAGTCTTTATAGGTTGGCTCCAGAATTCTCCTGGTGAAAACAGAACCTCCTGCAGAGAGACAAAAGAGAATAAATGAAAGGGCATTATATTTGGATTTGGTCTTCATTTTCTCATCTGTAAAATGGAGATATTAGTATTCTCACCACCTACGGCTTAGGGCCATTGTGAGGAAAACACTATTTCCACCTTAAACACTTAAAAGTTATGTGATTTTTTTTTCAATTCAGGGCACACATTCTACCAATGAAGATTACAGCCTATCCACAAATCAGCTTGTTGTTACAAGTTGATCTACCACCACCACTACCACCACCAGCATCCATGCTGGGAATGAGTCTTTCTGAGATAAACAAGGCTGATACACAATGATAGCCATATGGTACAGTATCTGGTAGAATTTGACAGGCTTAGCACACCAATGGTATAACCTCCAAGAATGCAGGGTCACAAGATGATTTCAGAAAAACCTGGAAAGATTTACATGAACTGATATAAAGTGACGTGAGTAGAACCAGAACAATGTACCCACTAACTACAAAATTATATGATGTGAATTGTTTAGATGTTCTCAGCAGTACAAAAATCCAAGACAATCCCAAAGACACTTGTGATAAAGCATGCTGTCTGATATTGTCTGAAAACAGGCTGAAGCAAGCTATTTTATTTTCTCCTTTAGATTTCTTGTGCAAAATGGCTAATATGGAAATGTTTTACATGATTTCACATGGATAATTTATATCAGATTATTTACCAACTGAAGAGGAGGAAGGGGGAAAGGAAGACAGAATTTGGAACTCAAAATTTTTTTAATGTTAAAAAAAAATTTAACATGTAATTTGGGGGAAATAAAATATTATATTAAAAATTATTTTAAAAGAATGCAAGGTCATCTGTATTCTGTGATAGAAAATTTGAGTTGAACATTAATAGAGAGTAACTTTTAATCTGTATTCCATGATAGAAAACTGAGGTTGAACTTTAGTAGAGATAAAACTTTACATGACATTAGAATGTGTCTTATTTCCTGTATTTAATCCAATCTTACACAAGCTTCCTACTCCAACCAGTTGATGGAGGCAGAAGAGTTCGTTAGATGTTATTGATTGATTCATCATCTATCTTTGTTCAGGTATAGAATCACAGAATGTTTCAATTGACAAGAATCTTTGAGATCACTTAATTCAATTTTTTCATTGTATATATAGGGAAACTGGAGCTAAGGAAATGACCTGGCTTGCCCAGCATTACATAATTAGCTGCAGATCAGCAAAAGCTTAAAAAAAATTATTCCATGTCTAAAATAACTCAGAATATAAGCCAGGAGAAGTATTAAAAATATAGTGAAAACATCATCACTGCATCATAATAAAATGTTCTCCTCCATAAGAAACATAGATTATGATATGTTTCAATTCAATAAACATGGACCATTGGCTGTATGCAGAACTTAATATGCAAGTAAGATTCACATTCTCTAGCTGCCTTAATGTATAAACCATACTCAAGTAAGTTCTTTAATACATTAAAAGAGATATGATTTTTGCCAAGATGGTTACTCTTTCCTTACAGAAATTGTAATCTTTCTATATTTGTGTTGCTGTGCTGCAAAACATTTTCACCTGTTGGTGTTGACCTATCTAAGGAACGACAGGCAGGAGAAGGGTGTTGTACATGTTTGGTAGGGAAGATGGAAAGATGCCCACATTTGACTAGTCTTGGCGATGACTGAAGGGCATGAAGAGAGCCTTCTCTTTGTCAAGACTAAACCCCTAATATTTTTACTCTTGATCCCATCTTCTCCAGGCGTTTGATCCCATGACAATTACTATTCTCATGATCAATGTCTCCATATTCATTTCTTCTTTGCCACCCACAAATATGTCCAGATTCCATATCCCCATTATTAGGTGGGAAATCCTTCATTTGACCCACCCTATCATTTCTTCAAGGTATTATCCTATATCTCTTGGCAGTTGAGGGACCCATGGGTTAAGAGATAGCTTCTAGTCTATCAGGTATCCTAGAGAGGGTGATCTCTATTAATTGCCTTCATTCCCTCACCTCCCAGTAATTGCTCAACCACTTGCAATCTGCCTTCTGATTCCACCCTAGACTGAAATTATTCTCTTTAGTGTTACAAACAATCTTTTAACTGATAAATCCAATGTTCTTTTCTCAGTTCTCATCCATCTTGACCTGTATACAAGTCTTGACACAACCACCCACTCCTCCTGAGCACTCTTTCTTTATTTGACTTCCATAACATTGTTCTCTCTTTGTTCTCTACCCATCCATCCAACCACTCCTTCTCTGGTTCTGGTTCTCCTTTTCTGGTTCATTATCTTCCCACACACTATGAGAGGGAATTTCCTTCTTCTAGGACTATCTTCCCTTATCTCTCCACACTATCATTTTACTTGCTGAGTTCATCAGACAGCTGGTGGCACAATGAATAGAATGCTGTGTCTAAAGTCAGGAAGACCTAAATTCAAATCCAATCTCAGACACTTACTAGTTGTATGAACATGGGCAAATGACTTGTGTTTGTCTCAGTTTCCTCAGGCATAAGATAGGGATAATAATAGCATCTACCTTGTAGAGTTGTTGTGAGGATCAAAAGAAATAATACTTGTGAAAACAGAGTACCTGACATATAGTAGAAAGTAGTATATAAATGTTCCTTCTTCCTTCCTTTATCAGCTCCCACTTATCATCTATATGTAGGTGACTCCCAAATATATATATATAAAATCCCAATCTCTAAAACACAGATCTGAACTGTCACTGGGCACACCCACACACCCACACACACACACACACACACACACACACACACACACACACACAAATCTTCAGTGTCTCCTTACTGCATATAGAAAAAAATAGAAATTCTTCAATTTGTCATTTAAAATATTCTACACGGTGGATTCCATCAACCTTTTCAATCTAATTCCTTATTGCTTCTATTCATACTCTTCCCCAAAGTCAAATTGGCCAGCTAGCAGTTTCTTATACATGCTATTACATAGCTCAGGTACTCAGGTCTTTCCCTATTCCTTATAGTATCTCCAGTTGTAGCATAATGACAGTAGAGAAACTAAAGATTCGTGAAAAGAGGGGGTGAATGTTGGAGCAATCTTTGGAGGAAATGGAACCAAGTATGAAAGTATAGAGATTTGTCTTAGTGAAAAGTGGGCATAATTCTTCCTCTGAGACAAAAGAAAATTAGGAAGAAATGAGCAAAGATATTGACAAGCATTTTAGGGAAATGAATCAAATGAACCATCTAGAAAGTTTTAAGTGTTTTACTAGTAGATCATTTTGAGACTTGATGACTACCTTTTTCACTGGCACTAACATTTAAGGCTTTGTAGCTGAAAACTATCTTAGTGATAAATTGTCCATCAATAATGCATGTTTCCTAGCAGCTAGATGGCATAGTGGATAGAACACTGGATCAGGAAGATCTGAGTTTCAATTAGCTTCAGATATTTCAGATTAAGCTATTAGTCACTTAATCTCTGTCTGTCTTGGTTTCCTCAATTGTTAAACAGGGATAATAATATCTACTACCTTCCAGAGTTATATAAGGATCAAATGAGATATGTGTATATTATCTCATCTATTTGTATCTCAGCTCAGCTCATCTATGTACCAGAGCCTGGCACATAGTAGGTGCTTAATACATACTTGCTTCTCTCATTCTTTCCTGCTTTGCTCTTTTCATTTCATTCTCCTTCATTCTTTATTAACCCAGATTAAATCCAACATCCCACACTATTTAAATTTAACTCATCTCTCTCTTTTCTATACTCCAAAACAAAGAGGCAGCAGGGCAGAGCAGAAAGAGAAGTGGGTTTAGAAGCAGAAGGATGAGTTCCTTTGTAAAGAAGTGATCTTTTGATCCTAGACTTTAAATCCCGACTCTGCATTATTCTCTATGTGACCAATGAATAAGTCACTTATGTTCTTTAGGTCTCACCTATTCTAGAAAATGAGGACATTGGGATAGAGAAGGTATGCTGGTAATGTTTAACAATGGGCTCTGCAGGAGGGGGTGGGAAATGCACTTGAGACACACTTTTAAGTTTGGTCTGTTTAATAACAATTTCCATCCCTTCATTAAACGTAGAGAGTTAAAAACAAAACAAAAAAAAAAAAAACACCACAATACATCAACACTTTGACTTTAATTTTAAAAGGCCAAGATCATGTACTACATTCCAGGATATTGTTAGTGTTCTTGACTTTTGTTCTGCTATTGGACTTTCATGCCTCTGGAGGAGAAAGTAAAGCTGAAGACTATGTGCTGCTCTGCCTCACTTAAATCCAATTCATGCATAAGTTAAGACATCACTCCCATGATGTCTTTGATCCCCTTCAAAATCAAGGAACAACAATATAACATCAAGCTTTCAGGGTGTAAATACTTTTACTGAAAACTTAGCAATTGGCTTTCAGTCAGAGATAGAATGAATTGCTTTCACATTGTCACATGAGATGATCTCTAAAGTTCCTTCTAGTTTGAAGAATATGATCCTATCTTACTTGTGCCATACATTTGAATAGCTAATTACATACTATCCCCCTAGACCACCAAAGAATTGATTTATTATTCCAAAGAATTGGCTAATTCTTTTGTCTTCTTGGCTGGAATACTGATTATTTTATGTATGGGATCATGGTTACACAGTAAAAAGTATATTATAGACTGGTCAATAAATATTTGCTAATTGATTGATTGATTAGCTGATATAGGTGTTTCATATATATGTATATACATATGAGAAGGGATGGAGAGGAAAGTGGGAGGAATCTAAAAACAGCAGATTTTGTTATGATCTCTTAAGGTCATAAGAAACATAAAAATATTCAAGTGAATGTATGTACAAATTTTGTATGTTTGTACATATGCATGTATAGCATACATAATTAAACTAGATGATCTTTAAGGTTCTTTCTTTACAATTATGAGTCTAAAAGAATTAATTAGAATTAAATATAATTAGGGGAAATATAATTAGAAGATACTGCAGTGAGAGTATGAATTTTTAGGTGGGCTTTGAAGGATGGGAGGGACATTTGTTCCTGGAGCAGAGGAAGCAGGGAATTCTAGCCAGAGGATCTAAGATTCTGTGAAATTCTCCTTATGTAAACACCTGTCATTGTTAGAGTTTTGTTTTGATCTTCATTACCACAGTTCTCATTGTCTCCCTTTGTTTCTAATTCAATAAACAAATAAATGAAACCATAAGTCTGTTATCTTGTAAACAGTTCCATTCATTCATTCCTGCCTTCTAAAGGTGTTTGAGAGATGTGAGGAAAGCTTAAGGGAAGGGAGCAGAGGAAAGACCCAAGGATTCTGATGAGGAAAGAAGAGAAAAACTGGTTAAGACCTTCCATCCAGACATCCGGAAAATAAACCCCAAGTTAGCATGTTAGTCTGGGAAGAGTTAATGAACAAAACTGTTCAAGATTGGAAGGGTGGACTTGGGAAGATATGGGTGGGACATAGTGGCAGCTAAGGAAGCCCTGTTCACAACTCACTCAGAGAGGAAATGGGCATGGATTGTAAGGAAATAATTTTTTTTTTGGTTCCTGGCTAATCAGGTGGGCAGGGCAGCAGGGTTAAGAGCCCAACCCTTTCCCTCCCACCCTCCCCTGCAATTACCTCCTACAGTTGTTGCTGCTGCTGAAAGAGAAAAAAAATTTTTTTAATTGCTTCACACTTCAGCCTACTTTGCACACTTCAGATTTCTTCCAAATATAAGGGAGAGGGAGAAGAGAAAAAATAAAGGTGAAGAAAGCAAAGTAGGCCCATCCAGACTCCCAGAAACAATGGAAACATGAGGGTCTCTACCGACCAATGATCTCTAGCCGTTATTTTGTGCTTCAGACTGTCTCCAGGTCCCAGGGAACTGGCCACAGAATTCTACAATATCTTCCAAACTCTAATTTTAGGGACTTGCTAGCCCAACCCCACTTCACCTTACCCCCATCTGACTTGCGTAATGTAACACAACTAGTTAGAGGGCCCCAATTTCTAGTTTAGCTTTCTGCCTACTTCCAGTATCAGCGCCAGTGATTGGTTTTAATTAAAAATTGTGTATGTGTGTCATTTAATGCTTTCAGAAAGTGTTAAAGAAGCCATGGGCAGTCAAAGGTTACAGGCTGGGTTTGGCTATCCTGGATAAGTGTCATGGAAGCATCCTCAGCAGAGGAGATATAATTTCATGCTTCTTGTGGGGCTGCTTAGCCAAGTATTCAGATGTTTCAAGTTGTCTTCCCTTTCTTCCATCTCTGCCAGATTTCATAAACAACTCTTCCAGAGAAACTGGGGGCAAAGAGAAAAAAATTCAACTGGGATCATTTGGCTCCTAGTCATTGGCTAAGATAAAAGTTAAGTGGGGGGAGGAGTTGAAAACTATTGGCTAATATAAAATTTGTGGATTAGCTTTGATCTGCTTTATCTCTGTTCCACCATTACTCCCAATCCCCATCACTACCCATAATACAGGGCTGGCTACAGTCCAGGATTAATTCAGACTTCTTGTCACTAGGCCAGTGAACTATATTTCTCTGGTAAGGGAAGGGAGACAGCAGGAAAGGTGAAGAAAAGTTGGCCCCTGTTCTCATCTGCATAGTACTTAAAAGCCCTGACGGCTTCCTGTTTTAAAGATCAGCAAATTTTGCAGCAAAGTCAGGAAGATAGTTTCATTTTCTAAAGGCAAATCTAGCCTGAGGTCAGATAGTCATGAAAAAAGTATTTGACTGAAAGCAAAATTGAAAACACAAAAACTCTACCAAAGCAAGTTTTCTGCCTTAGGCAAGATGAATAGTAAAATGGACTAGGAAATTCAGAATGAAGAGACCAACTCTGTGGTAAAAATCCTGAACTGATGCTTGTCAGGATTTTTTAAAACATTCATATCTTCTAGTAGCAAGAATTCATGAGTCTCTTGGAGTTTGCTACCAGCAGGGGGCATTATTCTTTGGAGATCCTCTAATCTTTCTCCAAAAGTTAAAGTTGCTCCTCAATATTCTTTGGAGAGTTCTTCGTCAAGGCATTCCCACCAACCATGGATGTCCCCCAAGGCTGTGTCCTGGTTCTTCTCTCTCATTACTTTTTTTGTGTGTGATCTCATCAGTTACTCAAATTTGATTATCATTTCTATGTTAATGATTTTCAAATCTACTTATGCAATCACCTCTTTTCATACCTCCATCTTCATTTCTACAATGTTTATTTGATATCTCAAACTGGATGTATTACAGACGTCTTAAATTCAACATGACCCAAACTCAATGTATTATCCTCACTGTACTCCCCAAAGCCCTTCTTCCCTTCTATTTTACTAGAATCCAGGGTACCACCATCTTCCCAGCCGCCCAGACTCAAAACTTGATGTCATTCTTTACTCCTTTCTTCCTCTGATTTTCCGTATTCAATGCATTGCCATTTTTTTTCTATTTTGCCTTTGTAACACTTCTTGAATAATACAGCTAGGTGGTGTAGGAAATAGAGTATTGGTCCTGGAGTCAAGAAGATTTGTCATGAGTTCAAATCTGTCTTCAGATACTTATTAGCTCTGTGACCCTGGAAAAGCCATTTAACTCTGTGTGTCAGTTTCTTCAACTGTAAAATGAGCTGGAGAAAGAAATGGCAAACTATTCCAGTATTTTTGCCAAGAAAATCCCAGATGGGCTCGTGAAGAATCAGACATGACTGAAATGACTGAACAATAAATCTTGCATGAATTCTTTCCTCTCCATACACTGCTACAACTGTTGGTGCCTCATCACATTATACCTCTGCTATTACAGTAGTTTGTTAGTTCGTCTGCCTACAAGTCTTTCCCCATTCCATTCCATCCTCCACTCAGTTATCAAATTGATCTTCCTAAAATTCAGATCTGACCATGTCACCTCCCTACACTCTGCCCTCACCATTCAATAAAATAAAGGATCACTTGTAGCCTCCAGAATTAAATATAAAATTCTCTGTATAACAGTCAAAATTCTACATTACCTGGTCAATCTTTTTATACCCTATTCCCCTCTACATACTCTGTGATTCAATGACATTGTCTTCTTCACTATTCCCCACACATGATACTCCATCCCTTGACTCCTGGCCTCCCTTCTGTGATTATCTCATTGGTCCTGTGTATATTTTGTTTATATTTAGTTGTCTCCCCCAAAGATTGAGTTCCTTGAAAGCAAAGGCTAGGGTCTTTTTTTGGGGGGGTAGCTTGCTTTTATGGTATCTTCAGCATCAGACACATAGTAGACACTTAAATGGTTGTTAGCTTGTTGATTGGACTTTCATTCCTGCCACACATAGCCTTCAGAATAGTTATTGCCATGATGTTCAAAGAATCACAAAATGCCAAATTTGAAAAGGACCTTAACTCTATATATACCACTTCCAGGTAGAGAGATGATGCACTCAGGATGGAGATTTCAAGAATTTTTTTTGAGGAGAACATGACAAGTTAGGTAATTTGTTTTACTTGATTATGCATATTTGTTCCAAGGGTTTTATTTGTTTTTTTTTCAATGTATGGAAGGAAAAAGAGGAAGGAAGGAAAAATCTATTCATCAAAAAATTAGTTGAAATATTAAAAACAAAAAAACTCTCTATCCTTATTTTAGAGGCAAGGAAACTGAGGTCCAAAGAAATTAAGTAAATTGCACCAAATTTCTAAATTAATGAGTATCCAAGCTCCAAACTCACAGCTCAGTTCTCTCTCTGATGCACCCCCATCTTTTACTTCCTAATTATTTCATGTTCCTCTGAAAATTGTACTAGCCTTTAGCCTAGATTTGATGCTGCAACTGTTGCTGCTGCTAATAATAATAATAGCAAGTAGAATGTACATAGTAGCACTCTAAGGTTTGCAAAGTGCTTCCCATATGTTATCTCATTTGATCTTCACCACAAACTTATAAGGTAGATATTATTATTATTATTCCCATTTTACAGATGAAGAAACTGAGGTTAAGGGAGTTTAAGTGGTATGGCCACAGCTGGTAAGGGTCTGAGACAGGATTTGAAATCAGATCTTATTGACTCCAAAGCCATCACTATACTTTTTAAGCTACATTTCTAATTTTTTTAAACTATCTTTAACAAAGTGTGAGTAACTGTGTATGTAGTTCTTAAAGGAGTTGAGACTTCTAGCATAAATGGGAAGGACATTCTAAGGGAAATGGACAACAGAGGGGCACTTCTTTTCAAAGTTTCATGTCCTAGGTCAAATTTTAAACTGAGACTAATGCTGTTTAGAAATTAATCTCTCTGGGGTTATAAGCTCTAAAAGACAGAAATTACACATCTCTCATTGTGGATGGCCCAGAAATGTTATGTGTAACTAATGAATGTTTTTGTTGATATTTAATAAAACATTTAACTCATTTCCCACATCCCTCTATTTCTTTATTCTTTATTTCCCAAGCATTTAGCAGAGGTGACAATTGGAGGATAAGGAGAAAGAGGAAGAGAAAGTAGGAATTTGGTTTTCCATTGGATGGGAGCTCAAATTTATCAACTTTCCCTAAATCAATCAACAAATACCTCTAAAAAGCTTCCTATGTGCCAAGCACTGTGCTAGAAACTAGGATAGAAATTCAATCAATGAAGCAATCTCTATTCACAAAAGAGCTGTAACCCTTCAGAGCAAGAGTCTTGGACAAGCTTCTGTCGGCTTTATGATCTCCTTGTAATTCCAGGTTTCTTGAAAATTCTTTTCCTAGTCATCCCCACTTGGAGTTTAAATTAACCAGCTGGTTTACTTGTTCATAATTTCCTGAATGTTTATCTTAACAAGGCAGTTTTTCTTATTGTTGTTTTGTTTTGTTTAATATTTTCTAAAAAAATAAACTTCATTATTTTTAAGAGTGGGGAAACAAAAGCAGATGTTCCATATCTACAATTTCTTCAAGCATTTAGTTTTATTTGATCTTTGCATGCCCTTGAAAGGAAGTGTTGGGGAGGAGGAGGGATGCACATGTATGTGTTGGTAAGAAAATCCCCATGTGTCTCCAAGAATATGCCCTTTCCTTTATAATATCTGTGTGGTCTTTGGGTTGCTTCTGGTTGGTTTCTGTTAGAGTTCGAATTTCTTTGTTTTTGGTTTGGAGTTTTTGTTTTTGTTTGCAGGAGAGTGAAAAGAGAGAAGATAGTCCTGGATAAATACTTTAGTGTGTGTTTGTCAATATTAAGGAAATAAATTAAAGTCAAATATTTTAATCTGGAAAAAGGAGATAGATAAAATAGAAGCCTCTTCCTTGGTATTATTATTAATCTCATTCTCATGAGTGATTATTTCGATAATGGCCTCTCTTCTTCATTGTCTTTCACTTATATAGACACAACTTTAAAGTACATAGACAGTCCCTATTCTCCTGATGCCAAACTTCCTGAATTGGTCTGCTAACAGTAGTGAGGAAATTCTCTCCTCTTTGCTTTAATGTCCAGCTTTTGCTTTCCACATTTCTTTTCAATCACATATTCTCAACATGTCCTCCTATGCTTAAAGGGGAGAATTAAGCCCAGCATCCTTGGTTCTCTAAGACTCTTGAAACTATGGCTATGTCAAGAAATGTTTAGGGCAAATTAATACTATCCAAACCCAGAAAGAATCTAGTTAAAGTAAGAATTCAGAATAGTTAAAAATTAGTGAGGAAGACCTCAACTTGTTTAAAGTTTTATGGTTTAAATTTTATGGTAAAGAGTTTATCACCTTTTAAATATATCAATTTACAATCCCAATAAAGGTTATCCTAATGGAAAAATATTTTTACCAAAAAAGCATGCTATTATTGTTAACTAAACTAACAACACTTATACTAATGTTGTTATATACTAGATATATACTATTATAACTCTGGTACCACAGGGTTATAGCCCAGATACTGGCACCATCTACCCAGTACTAGTTTTTTTAATTATAGGCATATTCTGGAGGGATAATCCTCTCAAAAGTATAGCAAATGGCAAATATATCTATAATCAAAACAAGATATTTAAGTTAAATGATCTGTAAGCAATAGTTATGCTCCTCTGGCTGAACACTCTATGTCAAAGAACCTAGAATCCATGAACTTGTGTATTGTTTATGTGTGTATATATATATATAAACACATATATGTATATAGATATATTTGATAACTATTTCAATATAATCAGTTTCCTTTGTAATCCCATATATATAATATGTTATGCATTTAAAAACTAGGGTCTAAGAAAAGGTCAGTGGGTTTCCCCAGATTGTCAAAGGAATCAGAATACAAAGAAAGTTAAGAATCTCTGTACTACATGGTAACAACAACCACTGGCATCCCTTAAAACAATTATGAATTGTTGGGAAATTATTTGTTTGTTTTAGTGTCTATGCTTCCAGTCATGGAAACAAATGGTGAAATGCAGTGCTCTGGAAAGGAAAAAAGAACGACACTAGGGATGTCCTCTGAGAGATCAGGAAATCAATATTTTGCTTTTTATATTAAAAGTATGTTTTTCTCAGTTGAATCTCCAACCTTATCCTTTGTAGTAGGAATGTTTTATATGTGTGGCTATTTCAGAAATTTCCTAATCTTTAGCTTGATTTCATATCTTCCTGCAGCTTTGTCTTGCATTTTATATGCTTTGAATATGGAAATCAAATGCTCCCCAAAATCCTGGGAGAACACAGAGCTTCTAGTTAGACTCTAACTCCTAACCCATAGGTTGTTTGCTTGTTTTGTTTTTAATGAAATTTTTAGGCATTTTTACTCAAATTGAGCTAAAATAGACCTTTGGTTTGCCTTTCAGTCCTTCAAGATGGCTATATGCCCTGATAATACAGTACTAAGGCAGAGGGAGGCTATCCAGCAAAAGGTAATTTAGTGGAAACTCAAGGAAGAGCCATAGTCATGCCCAGACATAAAAAAATATGCCCTTAAGACTCTGAATGCTGCCAACTGTCTCAGACTCTTTGGGAACCTCAAATTCTCCTTTTCCTCTCAGTGTCTGAAATTCCTGACAGACCATATCTCTGCCTGACCTTCAAAAAAGGGATGCTATAGTGCCAGCTCACAGTGCTGACCCCCACTCCTTGACTTTTTGTTTATCTTTGTCCTGGTTCTGCCCTCTGTTGGGAGCTTCTGTTCCTGTCTCCAGCAAAATATCACTTGGCTTTAGTCTTTCCACTTTTCCCAACTCCAGAATCCTCAGCCTAAATCCCTAAACTTGTAAGCCTGTATTCCTAAACAAATGAATGAAGGAGGAAAAGACTCCAAATGTACAAAAATCTGCATAGTAGTTCTTTTTGTGGTAACTAAAAACTGGAAACTAAGATGGTACCCATCTATCAGGGAATAAACTTTGATAAGTGAATGTAATGGAACATAATCATGCTAGAAGCAATGATAAGATGGACAATTCTAGAAAAAACTAAGAAAATTTCTATAGACTGATGTAGGGTAATATAACTGGAAATGGATAACTATGTATATAATCACATTATAAAGAAAAATGACTTTGAAAGAAGTTAGAAATCCAATCTGTTTAATAATGTATCATAAATCCAGGGAACAGAAAATAAAACAAATTACCCATCTCCTGGCAAGAGTTGTAATAGGTTTAAAAAGTAGAATGAACATACATTTTGGACATGGAAAATGTGGGAATTTTACTGGATTATACATATTTGTTATGAGTATTTTTGTTCAATTGGAGAGAGGGAACTAGTAATAAATGTGTGGGGAGAAAGAGGAAAAGACAGACAGACAGACAGAGACCGAGAGAGGAAACAGATAGACAGACAATCAGAGAGATGAGACAGAGAAAGAGAGGCAGAGACATAGAATTGTCAGCCTATACTGGAAATGGTTGGAGGTCTTCTCGCTGACCCCAGTTCAGGGCATGACCAGGAGGGACATTAGAATTATTGCAATTCAAGGTTTTATTGTCTCCAGCCAACAATAATAATACCTTAGATTTCCATGGTGCTGTTTGATTTTTTTTAAATGTTCTGTCATACATGCTCCCACTTGATCATTGCATCAATCCTGTTAGTGAGACAAGGCCCCTTGTTATTAACTCCTATTATAAAGATGAGAAAACTGAGGTTCAGAGGAAGGAAGCTATTGCTAAAGTCATACAGAAAAACAGTGATAGAATCCAGATAAATAACTAAAATATCCTAAACTCTGAGTGATTGTCTGTGAAATTAGCAGCTTCAGATGTTTGTGGCTTTCACTAACTCGTAAGAAATTATCAGAATCAGCCAACCCAACTAGAAACAAAGAAAAAGAAAGAGAGGAAGCTAGGGAGGGAAGGAGGAAGGAAAGAAGGAAGGAAGAAAGGAAAGAGGGAAGGAGGAGAGAGAGAGAGAGAGGGAGGGAGGATGGAAGGAAGAAAGTGATGAATGGAAGGGAATGTGGAAGGAAGAAAGAAGAAAGAAGAAAAGAAAGGAAGAAAGGAAAGGAAACAACCAAATAATAAACTGTGATTCCCTTCATCTAAGCCTATCTGCTTCCTAGGATACTTTTTAGACTGAGTCTTAGGCCCCCACATAAAAATCCATCCCATTTCGTAACTTCCTCTATTAGCATTCCTGAGAAAGCACCTGGTAACTAACAAGGAGTAAGAATGTAGGAACAACTAATGAATGATCTGAACGTGCTTGACATAATATTAACCACTAAGTAGAACTGAAGATTAATAACATTGCATTTAAGATCACAGTGTTGATAATTATACAAAGATCCAAGAGAAGTCATTCGCTGACCAAGCAACATTGGAGCACCGACTTACAACTGGAGAGGGGGCTTGTTGGACCAAACTCTTCATAAAGATATGAGCTGAGTTGCCCAAACCTGTACTTTCCACAAATGTTTTCTTCCACCATGCCTATTTTTGTTTAATTGTTTAATCTCTGCCGTGGGAGGGAGGAGAAATAAAGTTCTCCCATCCCCAGCTTTCCTTCAAGTCTGTGCTGCAAATCCGAATTGTTAATCCTCAAAGACCCCCAGAGTCCTGGGATATACTAATTAAAGGCTGTAGTGGAGATTTCAGTTTAACTCCTTAACTATTCTAAACCAAAATGCCAGCTGGAATGGTACAGTTCCTTGTTATCACCCAAGGCAAGAATTCCAAGCCAGACTGAGAAGGAACCAAATTTCCTCCCGAGCAGATGAGGGGAGAGAATGAGACTATTGTGCTAGCCCTGAAGACGGCTGCAGATAGGATCTGTTGTGTTTGCAATCAAACTATTTAAGAGTCTGCAGGCAAATTAGAAGAACAACTGGCTTTATTACATAAATTAATATGGCTAAGTTTAAAGGCAGGCTAATTCCAGGGGCAAATTCCTGTTCTCTCTGGTTTTCAGGAAACTCCAACCCCCACATCCCCCTCTCAACTCTCTACCCCCAGTGCTTTACAGAAGGATGTCGAGTAATAAGTATCACATCATCAGAGTACTTTCAGTTGGGCTGATTGTACCCTGGGGGCAGGACCCTGCTAATAACTCCTTGTGCAAACAGGTGGTTTTGAGAAATGACTGCTTTATGAGATTCTTCAATCTGGATCCCCCTAAAATGTGCTGTACTACAGACAGCCTGGATGCCTAATAGATGCTTACAATTAGTACCTTTGGAAATATCATTAGAAAAATATCATTTTTCCCATGAGTTCATTGTGATTAAAGAATCTTTAACTCATAAATCACCCATTCCAAGCAGGACATATTAATAAATTCAGTTTTCTAGAGCTCTCGTGGCATCTTCTCTCTTATCTTGACTACTCCCCTACTTGTCAGTGCACATTGCTGAATGAAGGAATGAACGAATGAATGCCACATATCCCACTTAATGTTGGAAAATCAAATAGCCAGTCAGTCCCTGTGCTCAAGGAGTTTACATTCTAATCAGGAAAACAGCATATATGGGAGTCGTAGACAGGGAAGGGAGTTTCAGTTTGGAAAACACAGAGATAATAATAACCAAATAATAGGTTACTTAGAAAAAGTGCCAACCTCATTGGTAGAGGGAATTTCCATATCAAGGTATTCCCTATAACAATGTTTAGTCGTTTTAATTTTTTTTCCAGTCATTTTCAGTCATGTCTCACTATTCATGACCCCATTTGAGTTTTTCTTGACAGAGATACTGGAGTGGTTTGTCATTTCCTTCCCCAGCTCATTTTACAGATGAGTAAACTGAGACAAATAGGGTTAAGTAACTTGCCCAGGGTCTAAGAAGGGATTTGAATTCAGGTTCTCCTGACACCAGGTGCCTCTTACCCACCTCCTATGCCAGTGAAATCACAGGCTTCTGCCCATCATCTCTATACTATTTCTTAAAGACTGGTACTCTTCATTTTTGTCTTTGTATTCCTAGATTATCACATTGCCAGAAACATTATAGATACTTAAGTGATTGATGAATGAATGAAAGATAAGGCAGTGATAGCTGAGCAAACTTTATAGTATAAGAAACGGAATAGTTGAGAAATCTTACTTATCAGGCAAATTATCAGTTAATGGCTTTAAGAAGATTTAAAACTCAGGAGCCCAGGCTCCCCTTATCTCACTCAATCAAACTTCCCCCCAAAATGAGATTCTGAACCTTAGACCAAAAGTATACTTCAAGAAACTGAGACCTTATCAAAGTGTATCCAGTTTAAATCACAAGTCTCCTGTCTTCTTTCAATCAATGATATGCATTCAATATTTTCTCTAGATTATTATAAAATCCTATACCAATTGGGCATCATCCTGCCTTTCAAGAGGACATCTGTCAAGATTCCATAGAGAAGAGAAACAGGAAATGAGAGGATAGTTTCTGATTTGTGAACTTGAAACCTGATTTTTAAGAATGACAATTAGCTTAGATCAGAAAACCACAGTTTGTATTCTGCTAAACTTTCCAAAGTGTTTTTCTAGATCAGGCATAATTCCAGGGATGTCTATAATGAGATCTCTAGTCAACTGAGAAGAAAGAAGGGAGAGGTCATTGTTTTTCATATTCCTACCAGCACACAATAAGTTCCTGGTTATCTAACTGTAAATTGTAATGCAGTTTTCCTATTCCCTCACTCTGCAACACTACTATATTGTAACCTACATACAACTTTGTTCTCCTACAAATACTTTCAGCCTTGAATGGACATCACCTGGGCACTAGTAGATTCGAACAGACATATAGTAAATTCTATGTAGCTTCTTCATTAGTATCTGAACAGGGAATGAAAATTAATTAAAATTAATGTTTGTCTTTGTTAGGAAGTATGGTAAAATGGATAAAAAGCCACCCTTGAAGCCAGGATGACCTGATTCAAATCTCCCTTCGGAGATATTGGCTACGTAACTTGACCAAGTAGCTTAATCTTCCCCAACACATACCTTTTTACTAAATAAATTTAGGAAATCCTTTCACTCCTCCAAGTCTTGGTTTAGTAATCTGCAGCACTAATCACCTCTTCAGAATAATAATTCTTAAAGAACAACAGTTAAGACTGAGAACACTTCAGAGAACCTATTACTAGTCTTTGCGGGCTGAATAAATTCATCAGACAGAACAAGGATGGTAAAAAAAAAATGTGACCCAAATACTAGTGTTTTGGCTTTGAACACAAACTGTATAAAATACTTTTTCATGAAGAGAGAAAGAAAAATAATGAACAAATACAATAAAAACAATTTTTACATAGGTTGTGCACCTGAGACTCCTTCCGGACCCAGACAGTCCTTGACCATTCTATAGGCATGTTCTAAGTCTAGGAGTTCCTAAACACAATCTGGCCTCCTCTACTAGTAGTTTACAAGTGTCCCTCACCTGTTTTTCCACTAATTGTCTCAGGAAGAATTAATGTTTAGTCAGAAGAGAAAAGTGGGAACCAGAGCCAGCAGCCAATGGAGTTGTTTTCTGCTTTCTGTTCTGATGCAAGCAGGAACCTACATACAACTCTGTCCTCCTACAAATGCTTTTGGCCTTGGCTACATCAAGGAATCAATGGGATAACATTAATGGCAGATAGAGAGTGATTCCTTGCTTATCAGTCCTCTCTCTCTTCAAATCAGCAATCTTCACATTTCTGCCTGACTGTATCCTATATCATTTTTTCTCAATGTTCTTCAGTTCTTCTCATATGTCTCATCTTTGTGAGTTGGTTCCACCCTCAATACCAGGTCCATGACTTGTCAGCTGGAATGTAGCTATAAGATCAACTATGATTTCATTCAATAGCTCATGTACATCTGGTTATAAGATTCATTAATCAATAATCCCTGAAATGTCCTGAGTTCCAAGAGATGTTTTGAAGGAGCTAAGCTTGAGGATGCTGAATGGAACAGTATGGTCATGCTATCATGAAAAAAAAATCTGCACAGTATTGTTCTTCCCTGACTTTTATTTAGCTCAAGTTTTCCCAGCATTTCTACTTAACCCTTCCCTACTAAGTTTTACATTAAGGCTAATTTTGGCATATAAGTCCAATGTGTCTCCAATTAACCTTTGATATAGAAGCAGAAGTATACCTTCTTTTGAGAATATCCTTTCCCACTTAGATAAGTCTTCATCCAGCCTTTGAGGACCCTTTCTAATGATGTCATACTAACTCAGAAAAGAAACTTCTTGACAGCTAACAAAGTATGTTTATGTACCCAGAGCCCTTACCCCAGGAATAAAATTTCCCCTCTTCATCATTCCCACAAAAACAAGTTCATAGGATTGTGGATTTAATTTTGAAAGTATAAAAGGATGTTCCCATTCAACTCCTTTTTATAACTGAAGAAAAGCAAGTTCAGATTAGTTATGATCATGATGGTCATAGGGAGAGAGCAGCAGATCCAGAATCAAACCCTTTTCCTTTGACCACAGAAGACTCTTTTCCACTATAATATGTGGTGTCTCAGAATTAGATGGACTCAGTAGATAAGGTTCTCTAGAAGCAAAAAAAGAGTAATGGAGGGACATAAGCAAATAGGTTTGCTATAGCAGATTGTGGGTCTCATGCCTTCTTTCCCCACTATGTCCCCAGACCTCTATATCCTTCTATGTGTCCCGAATGAGACCCTTTTCTGATCCAAGCTTTAGTATCCTCAGCTATAAAATTACTTGATTAAACAAGATGACCCTGAAGGTTTCTTCCAGATTTAGATTGCTACAGGGCTACTAAATTGGTATTCCTAAAGCATATGTCTGACCATGTCATTCTTTTGCTTTAAAAAGCTCCATCAGCTCCTCTCTCTATTTTCTAACTGCATTGTGTAACTATAATTTGTACCTAGTTTGTACTTTGAAATCCTCACACTGTGGTAAAGGAGTTTGTGTGCCCTAACTACTTGTATTTTTAACTGTGTGAATATTCTGTTGTTCACCTTTCATTCTTTTTTTTTTTGCTTTTTGCTGAGGCAATTGAGGTTAAGTGACTTGCCCAGGGTCACACAGCTAGGGAATGTTAAGTGTCTGAGACCAGATTTGAACCCAGGTCCTGCTGACTTCAGGGCTGGTGCTCTATCCACTGTGCCACCTAGCTGCCCCTCACCTTTCATTCTTGAAGAGGATATTCTGTTACTACATCATTATGAAGAAAAGGATGAAGTAGCCAGACCACACTCCAAAATCAAAGTCTGAAGGAGAGAAGTTCTTCAGTTCCAGACCTAATAGCAGAAATGACCTATATATACTTAACGGACTTTCTCTTTGGTATTATTGCTGATGTTTTCATGATTGAGAAATACCTAATTTTTTCTCATTTTGCCTTAATTTCTTTTTATTTTTTATTTTTCTTAATTTCTTTTCTTTCTTTTTAAAAATTTTTTTTATTAACAAGTATCTATTTTTCTCTCTTCCTCCTACCACCATTGAAAAAGACAAGAAAAGGAACAGTTAGATGGTACAGTGGATAAGCATCAGCTCTGGAGTCAGCAATGACTGAGTTCAAATCTGACCTCAGATATTTAGCCCTTTCTAGCTGTGTGACCCTGGGCATGTCATGTCAACCCCAATTGTCTAGAGCAAAAAAAGGATAAAGTTTAAAGAACAAAACCATTGTCGCAAATAACTATAGTCAGATGATAAATTCTTTCATTGGTCATTTCTAAAATTATGGGTTTGATTCTGAACTCTGCTTATTCCTTATTTTTAAATTTTAATATATTCTTCCTATATTAGTTCCTCTCTTCAATCTATAGACACTTAATGTCTACTTGTTTTGACTTATTGACCATTATCTAGTCATTCCCCAATGACTGGCCATTTGTTTGATGAACTTAATCAAAATGTTTTCATCTGTTAGTGTGCATAGACAGAGAGCTATGTTTCCAAATACAGTTCCAAGATTTGTATTATCATCATCTAGATCTGTGATTCATCGATGTAAGAATTCCCAATAAACAAGTTGCTTCTATTAATGCAAATCAGCAACTGTTAATGAAGAACTTACGTCTCAGAGGGTTGCCTAGAGACACTAAGATTAAATGGCTTGCCTATTTTCACATAGCCAATATTTGTCTAAGACAGGACTTGAACTCAGGTCGACCTCACTCAGAAGACTTTACATTGTGTATTCTGCCATTCATGGTGTAATGGATCACAGGAGAACAAAGATGCTATTGTGACCTCTTTTTCTACAAGGTAACAACGTTGGTGCCCAAAACTGGAGAGTTGGCTGCTGGGAAGAAACCAAGGAGCATATGATACCAGGAATTCATTTATCATATTTCTTGATTTTGTTGCTTTCCTATATAGGAATACCTCACCTCTCCTTCCCAGGTTACTATGACAGTGAGCATACCAAGTCATAGATTCATTGCCACAGCTTGGGGCAAGAGGAGAGAGCCATCAAGAAT
This sequence comes from Myrmecobius fasciatus, assembly GCA_023553655.1. Lineage (NCBI taxonomy): Eukaryota > Metazoa > Chordata > Mammalia > Dasyuromorphia > Myrmecobiidae > Myrmecobius > Myrmecobius fasciatus. Next base: position 810,857 of record JAJPUD010000186.1, on the reverse strand, counting down.
GGCATGCCATCAAAAAAAAATACTACTGCTACAGACTGATCCTTTGTATGAAGAAAATTATCATTATCCAAATTGTTCTTCCAACTTGACTTTCTCTGTGAGAATATTCCCCAGTTTTTGAACCTCTTTCTACTCATGAGTACAAACTGAGGTTATCCTGTTGAGCTCCAAGAGTGGGTATCCATTTGATTGGTGAATTTTTGCCTTTGATCTTGGTCCTGTGATGCTGTTCTGTGATTTCAATCCAGGAACCTGGCATTGTAGTTGGACCATGCCTGCCCTATTTCACTGGAACTTGTTGGTTCTCTTGCATCTTCAACAAACTTTTCCAATCTTGTTAGACATTATTTGCCTTTGTCAAGTCAATAGTCTAGCCCATCTGATCTTCTTGGTTTTCTTCACACATGACATTAAATTACTTGTTTCCATGACTGCACAGGCCATCTCTTACACCTGAAATTTACTCCTTCCTCATTTTCACTTTTTAGTACCCCTGACTTCCTTTAAAATTCAATTCAAATATCACCTATTGGTCACTTATGGGTCCTCCTAGATGGTAGCACCTTCTCCTTCCTAGAAATAAATATTACTGAAAAACTAACAAAAATTACCTTATATTTATTCAAATACATTTTATAGACATTATGTATATATATACTTAAATGTGCATTTGTTATATCTCCATATAGCATGTAAGATCTGTTCAAACAAGAATTATTTCAGTATTATCTCAGATGACTGACATAGAATAAGAGGTGCTTAAGAAATGCATGTTGATTGATTGATTGAACTGAGACTCCTACTAGTTAATCACTCCTCCCTCCCCCCAGATTCTAGCATATAGTATGGTCTTCTCCACTTTGGAATGACCCAACAGATACAACATCTGGGAGTACAGTGTAATTGCCATTATTTGATGGGTATGGAAAGACTCTTTCTGCTCATTCCAATTAATTCTCCATTCAATCACACATGAGTTTTCTAAGAAATAACTCTGATCATGCATTCCCTCACAATAAACTCTAGTGACTTCTTATTCTCTCTAGGATCAAATACAAAATGCTTCGCTTGGCATTCAAAACTCTTCATAACCAAGTCCCTTCATACTTTTCCTGTCTCCTTATACCTTATTGCCTGATGTGTTCTTTCATACAGTAACATTGGCCTCCTGGCTATTCTATGAACAAGACCCTCCTTTACTCAGTCAGCTCAGGGCATCTTTCCTGGCTATTCCTCAGACCTGGAATGCCCTCCTTCCTTTCCTCCATCTACTGATTTCTCTAGCTTCCTTTAATTCCCAATTAAAATCCAACTTTCTCCAGGAAGTCTTCCAATCCCCTCTTAATTCTAATGCCTTATTTCTGCCAGTTATCTCCCATTTATCCTATATATAGCTTGTTTTGTACATATTTGCTCACATGTTGTCTCACATTAGTTTGAGCTGGGATTTTTATATATACAGAACTGAGCACAGTGTCTGACACATAGTAAGTGCTTAATAAAGCACCTATTGTGATTGATTGATTGGCTCCTTATTAATTGTACTAAAATAAAGGAAAAAAGTGTACTGCCAGTAGGTCTCAGACATCGGTCCAAGCTCATAACCTGAACATGATGGGGCAATTGGAAGAGTAGAACACCCAGGACTTCAAATACCTAGCTCTTCCTGGTGATGATTCCTCCTCCATCTGAACCTAGCTTATGAATTAATTTCTACATGCCCAGCCCTCTCCATCCCCTCAGGAGCCTGATGGAAGGGCACCAACTTGTCAGTGCCTCCTCCATCCAAGCACATCAGACTGCAGTGTGAGCTATTATCTTGTCTACAGTGGAAAAAAGGGTTCCTGCACAGGTAACACCATAGTGTGGTGGGGAGAGCCTCTGACTAGGAGTCAAGAAGATCTGGCTTCAAGTCCTGGCTCTGATGCTTATTAGTTGACTATGAGTTAAGTTCTTTGACTTTTCTGAGTCTCAATTTCCTTATCTTTAAAATGAGTGCAGTAATATCTGTAGCAGCTCCCCTCACGGGGTTTTTGTGGACTTCAAGTTAAATCATGGCTGTAAAGTGCTTTTCAATCTTTTAGAGCACTATAGAAATGTCAAATATTATGATGAAGTGAGATAATGGATATAGAAGCATTTTCTAAATGTTGGCTAACAAATTGAGAGCTGGAAGGGACCTTGGAGACCAGCTGGTCCTGTTCTCTTATTTCATAGATGAGTTGCTGAGACTTAGAGCAGTTAAAGAACTTTCCCAGAGTTGTAACAATCACATAGAAGAACCAAAATTCTAAATCAAGTCCTCTGACTTCAAATTCAGCTCATTCTCCACTGAGCTATGGTGCTTGTTAAGTTTGCAATCAAGGTTGGCGTGACCCGTTTGTGAGTTGGTCTGTTTCTCTGGAGCTGATCTATGTTTGAGTCATCCATCCTCACATTCACCTAAAAATTCTCTGGAATCAGAAATTCCAGGCACAAGCATATTTGGCAGTCTTAAGAAAGATTGTTTTAATTTCTTGTTTCTGAACTACCTGATTTGAAGCAGTCAGACAGAAGGAAGAAACACAGAATTAATTTTAGTAACATTTAAAATTTTTTCTATACCTTTTCTGACTCCTTCTAAGCTCTTTCTTCCCCCTTCCCATTTCCACCTGGGCTCACCACTGCCACTTCAAAACATTGAGGCAAGCAGTGATTGACTCTGGGACCCGTCACTAATAATGTTAAGCTTTCTGTTGTTTACTGACTAGCCACTTGGCATACCCAATGTGCCGCCAAAGCATTCTGTGGGATACTGTTGAGCTGAGTAACAAAAGGGAGGAAAGCCAACAAAGTGGCTTTCTCTGTTAGAGATGAGTTGAATCTTTCTCCCACAAGTCTCAGTGGATACTGCTTGTAACTTCCCTCCCACCCACCCCTCATGGATCATAATTTATCTTTTCTAAATCCCTACTCTTTTTTTGGTTAAGGGGTGTAGAAGAGGGAAGATCATTGCATTTCAGATTAGATTCACATTTAAGGGAGAGAAAAGGACATGATTATAAAGGCATGTAGAAGAAAAGCCAAATCACCTGTTGGTTGTTTTCAGAACCAAACTGGGGAGGGAGGGAGAAAGGGAAGGAGGATGGTCATTGGTCAGGGAATGAGGGACAAGGAGTTCTCTGATCCAGAGAATTAAGAGCTGTCTGCAAGTCTTCCCCTGTCAATCCACAAAGGAGTTGTAAGGCAGCCATTTGATCTTCCATATTTACCTCCCCTTCCAGCTGCCATTCTCTATAGACAAGGGGGCAGGACTCTCAACCTCCCTGCTGGCTTCTCCTCCCACCCAACCAGACACCCCCTCTCTGAATTATATCATGGGATCTAGATCCAGAAGAAACTTCAAGGGTCATTTAATTCACGCCTTTAATTTTACAGATGAAGAAACTGAGGCTCAAAGAAGTGGGGCCAAAGGCACCCAGGCAGCAAATTGCAGAAGTGGATTCTAGCCCAGGTCCAAGGCTCTCTCCATAGCAATGTGAGACCATCCCTGGTTAGAATTATATCTGAGGCAGAATCTAAATTCATGAGACATGAGGAGTAGAGGGTCCAAGAGCTCAAGCCATGCCAGTGCAAAAGGTAAAAAAGGATGTGTACGACTGTAGCCATCAAGGTACAGGCCAGGCCATAGAGGCTCCCCAGCTCATCCTGCCAAACCCCAGCACTCTCCTGAATACTCCTTTCTATTTACAGGGGAAGTGGAGGCTGCCCCAGCTGCAAAGGGACGTGCGGGAGGGAGGGATGAATCCTATCAAAATTGCACACACACAGTGTTGGCACCCAAAGTGAAACCAGCCAGAGGCTGGCCGCTTGCCAGCTCTGCCTTGGTGTGAAATGCTGGCCATTTGCCCAAGATTTACAGGGTAGCTAAAAGTAGCTCTCATTGACTGAAAACTATTTTCTCAGCTAACAAACCTTTTGCCTCCTTTCCCTTTCCACTCTCCCTACCCCCCACTCATCTCTGGGCCATCATCACTCACTGAAAAATTATTTGAGGTTTGATCTCAGAAAGCTTTATAGGCTCAGAACTAAGATAGACATAAGCCCATATACGCTTATGTGAGCACACACACACACACACACACACACACACACACACACACACACACAATCTCAACCCAGCTTTCTGACATTCTTTCCACGTTTTGTATCAGTTCACAATTGTATGTTCATAGAAACAGCCAGATTCCCTCAGAGTAAATAAGGTACCTCTGAAGGACTGAGGGAGATAGGGGCTGCATTAACTCTTTCAGCCCATTGGGCCATTTGTATGTGTACCACCAGGGCTGCCATACAAAGACAGCTGCAAGGGAGTGAGTGAATGCAAATGTCAGCAAACCTTATAATAGGGATTTTAAAACTTCCCTCTCCCTCACCCCTGAAAATAAATTGGATATAAAATACAACTCCTCAAAGTCTGATACTTGACTCTTGATAAGATCTGGAGTTTATTTATCTACAGAAAGAATTAGTTGGAGTTGTTTTTATTTTTTGGGGGGGGGTCTCAGATTTCTTGGGTGATAGATAGCCTTTTCTTGATTCATGCTTTAACACTGACTAGCCTTCTGAATGAGACCAGATAGTTAATCTTCATTTGGTTCAATTCATGTAGGCCCATCTTGTCTATGGAACTCAGCAGGACTAGGATTCCCAAGCCTCCCTTGCAGCTAGGAGTCAGCAGCTTTGTGCATTGTATGCTGTCTGGGCATGCACAAAGCATGGTGGGGTTTGGCGAGGGCACTGTGTCCAGGCACCATCAACTGCTACTATTTAAAGCAACAGAGACATCCAGAGCTCTCCATGTGAAAAAAAAATAATTAATTCCCTTAATAATTGCTAGACCTTTAGAAATAGTGTCCCAGGTTACCAACATTATTGGGATGCTGTGCAGTGAACAGAGAAGATGTATTAAAATACACAAGATATTTAAAACAATTCTAGTATTTAGCACTTTAAAATTTGCAAAGAGTTGGACACCTATTATCTTATTTGAATTTCACAACCACCCCAGAAACAGGGGCTTTTACTAATTTCATTTTACAGAGGAGGAAACTGAGTAAGTATCTGTGGTAGGATTTGAATTCAGGTTTTCCTTATTCCACAGCCAAAGTTCTATCCACTATGATATCTATCTGCTATCCATTTCTTTTTTGCCTAGTATATTGCCTAGCATACAGGAAGATGCTTAATGAATACTAAATATTGATAAATTATTACTATATTGGCAAAGTGATTTTCCATCTTAACTATCTATTCAAAAGAATTCAAGGATTTTTAAAAATTTAATATAACAGAAAAAAATCCCCTCTTTCTACATTTTCTAGCTATTTAAGCACTGGGAAAAGTTTTAGATCAGATGTATAGTTTATAATTTCTCTGAACTTATACCACCCCAAGCCTGATATCTTCTATATCTACACTGAAGCTTTAAATCCCTGAATCTTTGATTTTTATCCTGACTTCAAAGAAACTCATCCCAGTACCACCCTACCCCCAGAACTGAAACACACACACACACACACACACACACACACACACACTTAAGAGCAATTAGACTAGGAGTGACCTCTGAAGAATAAATCCTAGATTTTACTCAAAACTCAGAGCATACTAGGACAAGATGCCCAAGGATTTTGGAGTTAGCTATAAGCAAACCATTCTCAAAGCTAAAAGCATCCAAAAAATCTGATGCTAAATCATCACTTTAATGTGGATATTTCTGTAGTCATAATTAACAGCTCCAAGTTACCCCGACATCCAATTTTCATGCAATATAACAAATGAATGTCCTTAGTCTTTTCCCAAGAAAGTGAGGGCTGGCACAGAGAATGCTGAAATATGTCATCCAATAAAAATTACTCTGATGAATAAAGGCAAAAATGGAGGCAAAAAATGTAGGGGTCAACTCTATGTTGAGATGAGTAAATTCAGAAGTAAGAAAAATGGCAATGGAGAATAGAATTTGACAGATCCTATATAGGAGGAGATACTAGAGAAAGAGAAAGACAGAGAGAAATAGAGAAACAGAGAGACAGAGAGATAACCTTTAAGTTGAGAATAAAAATCAGTTATCTCAGTACATCACCAAAGCAAAGTAAGAAAAAGATGATGATGAATTTATAAATCATGAGTAAGGAAGTCTTCCTTTTAGAAATGAAGTATCTGAGTATCCTCAGTTAATATAACAGTCTACAAACAAGTATATATATGTATATGGGATGATTAAAGTGTCATGTAAATATTATCATTCTGAATAATAATGATGATATTAGCTATGCTACTTTAAAGTGTACAAAATACTTTCCTCATCACAACTCTACAAAGTAGATTGAGACAGTATTATCCATATTTTACAAATGAAACTTGAACTTTTCCATTACAAAACACCTTGTATTGCCCAGAACCCAGACTGATAGAAGCCTTTTGGCTCTAAAACCAATATTCTTTCTACTCCAGTAAAATATAAACACCTTGAAACCAAATATTATTTTCTGTTTTGTTTTTGTATTCCAACAGCCTAACTCAGTGTTTTTAACTTAGTAGACATTCGATTGGATATGACACTTTACAATACTCATTCTGTTGACAGTTAGTATAGAATCGTGGCTAAAAGTCCACTTGCAATTAGGAAAATTTGGTATCAGTTAGCAACTCTGATGCATATCAATTGTTTAAACAGAGGCAAATTATTTAATCTCTAATTGCCTTAAAATAACTCTTTAAGACTATAAATTACAAAAAAATTTTCTCATTGAAATTGGTAGAGTGACTATGCATAATTGAAGTTTCCTATAAGATGAAATTAAAGGTCCAGACTAAAAAGGGAAAGAAGGAAGGAAATGAAAAAAAGAAAGAAGGGAAGGAGGGAGGGAAGAAAAAAATCAAGAAAAGAAAGGGAAGAAAGAGAGAAAGAAAAAGAGGAAAGAGAGAGGAAGGAAGGAAGGAAGGAAGGAAGGAAGGAAGGAAGGAAGGAAGGAAGGAAGGAAGGAAGGAAGGAAGGAAGAAAGAAAGGAAGAAAGGAAG
>JAJPUD010000186.1:769167-786460 GCA_023553655.1 Myrmecobius fasciatus | reverse complement strand
AAAAAAAAAAAAAAAAAATTGCTATGAGTATTTCAAACTTGTATGACCAAGGGAATGATAATGATCTCACAATTAAATTAGGGAAGCTGGCCAAAAAAACAAGTTTGGGAGAGGTGATGGCAAGTTCAGTTTGAGACACCAGGGGTAGATATCCAACAAACTCTCAAAAATGGAGAACTAATTTATATTTATATGGAAAAATGCTCTACACCACTATTAATTAGAGAAATGCAAATTAAGACCACTCTGAGATATCATCCCATACTTTTCAGATTGGCTAAAATGATAGGAAAAGATAATAATATATGTTGAAGATGTGAAGAAATTGGGTCACTAATACATTGTTGCTAGAGTTGTGAATTGATCCAACTATTCTGCAGAGTAACTTGGAACTGTGCCAAAAGGACTATAAAATTGTGTATACCCTTTGTAGAAAATTGTATCCCAAAGAGATCATAAAAGAGGGGAAAAGATTCACATGTACAAAAATGTTTGAAACAGCTCTTTTTGTACTAGCAAGGAAATGAAAATTAAGTGGATGCCTATCAATTGGAAAATGGTTGAATAAATTACAGTATATGAATGTAATGAAATATTATTGTTTCATAAGAAATGATGAGCAGGGCTGAATAAATTATTGTATATGAATATTATGGAATATTATTGTTCTGTAAGAAACGACCAGAAGGACGATTTCAGAGAGGCCTGGAGAGACTTGCATGAACTGATGCTGAGTGAAATGAGCAGGCGATCATTATACACGGCAACAACAATACTAGATGATGATCAATTCTGATGGACATGGCTCTCCTCAACAATAAAATGTTTCAAACCACTTCCAATTGTTCACTGAAGAAAGTCATATACACCCAGAGAGAGAGGTGTGAAATGCGGACCACAACATAATATTTTCATGCTCTCAATTGATGTTTGCTTGCATTGTGTTTCCTTTCTCTGATTTTTCTTTCTTGTAGATACGATTTTTCTTGCACAACAATGGTAAGTGTGGAAATATGTATACATATATTCGATTTCTCAAGTATTTTAACATAATTAACATGTAGTGGATATCCTGCCATCTAGGGGAGGAGTAGGGAGTAGGGAGGAAAAATTTGTAACAGAAAGCTTTGTAAGGGTTAATGTTGAAGAATTACCCATACATATGTTTTGCAAATAAAAAATAAAATTTAAAAAAAAAGAAATGATGAGCAGGCTGGTTTCAAAAAGGCCTGGAAAGATTTACATAAACTGATGCTGAATACAGTGAATAGAACTATGAGCACTGTATGTGCAAGATTGTGTGATAATCAATTATGATAGACAGATCTTCTTAACAACATGATAATCCAGGACAATTCCAATAAACCTGGGATGAACAATGATCATCCACATCCAAAGAGAAAATTATGGAGATTGAATATGGACCAAAGCATGCTATTTTCATTTTTTGTTATTGATTTGTTTTTTTTTTCTTTCTCATGGTTTTTACCCTTTTGGTCTGATTTTTTCTTGCACAACATGACAAATATGAAAGTATGTTTTGAAGGATTGTGCATGTTTAACTTATATTGGATTGCTTGCTATTTGGAGAGGGGGTAGGGAGAGAAAAATTTGGAACAAAAAACCTTACATGAATGTTGAAAACTATTTTTACATGTATTTGGAAAAATAAAATACTATTCAGAAAAAAAAGAAATTGGGGACTAGAATTCAGGGAGGAGGTTGCATTATCATTAACCTTAACTACATCACCACTATCCTCACCATTTTTCTTACAGGAAACATTTGGCTCGTTTCCTTGTAGCAGAAAGTACAGCCATAGACTTGGATCATGAACTGAGACGCTCTTATGATGTTCTCATTGCTCATATGACAAGAGACCTTTCAGAGATTTGAAAGCAAGCAACCAAAATCTTATAACTCTCTTCTCCATTCATTTCCTCTTCAAAATCATATTGGACATACAGAATTAGACTAGAAATGTCATGGGAAAAGATTTTTACATTATTTCTGGCATGTTTCTGTTTCTGGCCAAGACAGCATTTTTCAAGATCGCATAGTCAGACTCCAGAACAATATGACTTTGAGTTGTAGTATGCTGGCTAGAGATGGGAGGGGAGGGAATGTTTCATTCATTCAAACCGGTTCCCTCAGTCCCGTATCATTTACACTTTTCTCTCTAGAGAAGACAAAATTCTGTTGGCCTGAGTTTTCAGTGCTCAGTGAATTATGGTGCCAAATTTCCCCTTTATCCTTCCTGGACACTTTTCTTGTAGACACAGGGTCAAAAGGAGCCTCAAGAGAAGATGGCTGATGCAAAGCAAGTGATAGCCACTGTATACAAACTCCAATAACAAACTGATTGCTGATGGCAAGAAGATCAAAAAGAAGGACCATTTTTAAATTGGTATGAAAAAGGTTCTGAGAGGCCTTTTCCTGAAGACAGCATACCAGATAAGAGTGTTGTATATATATACATACATATATATATATACATATATATATGTATATGTATGTATATGTATATATAAGTACATGTATACATATATAGTCAAATATACATGTGTATATATGTGCACATATACATATATGAGACATAACAGGCAAAGTGGAGACAGTAGTTAATCTTAAATGGGTTTGATCTCCTTTAGCAAAAGGCTCTTAGCCTTTTCTGTCTCACAAGGGAAGGCTTTTATGAAATTATTAAAGGTATCAACAAAAACTAACAGCAGTTTGAAGCTCCCTGAGAGGAGGTATATGTGTAAAATCTATCTGCCAATCCTCTCCCTGGATGTGTCCCCTCCTCTGGGTGGGCTTCAAGAGAGAGGGTTTTAAAAGTCCTTTTAGGATTTACTTGGGCACAAACTGGGCAGGCCTGACAGACCTGTTTAATTGTTCCTCCTAGCTTGCGACCAGTGAAAATAGGTTTCACAAGGGGTTGAAGAGCATTTTTTTCCAAGTGAGTAGCTTGGTTTAGAACACAGAAAAGTTCCCATTATCAGGCTTCAGGGAATTAGAAGTTGGCCTGAAGGTGTTTGAAATCACCCAGAAGGAGAAAGGTTGTACCCCCTTTTCTTTAGGAAAGGGCTTGTTCCTGGGAGCTATATAAGAGTTTAGGAGTTGGGGAATTAAAAGTGCCATGGTCAGAGACAAACCAAGTGCAGCATGAGCAGCTAAATCTGCAAGCCTATATACCTTGGGCTGAAAGGAATCACCCTTCTGGTGTCCTTTCCCCATTTTAAAGCTCTGCCAGGGCAAAAATGCTCGGCCTGGTGGGGGGTTAGAACCTCCAATGGTTGACCTAGGGTGAGCTTAGAGGCTTCCTCAATTAGAAAGGCTGTGGCAGCTATCTCTAAGACAGAAGAGTCACTCCAAAAACACCAAATTTCTTTGAGAAGTAAGTAAAGGATCTGGGATAGGGTTCCAGAGACTGAGTCAAGATCCTTAGGACCTGATCTACCTTCCATCAATGTACAGGGTAAAAGGCTTTTTTGAGCTAAAGCTGGAGCAAGAAATTAATTTAGCTTTCAGGGTCTTAAAAACTTTGACCTGATCAGGCTTCCCATTCAAAGGGAATTGTGTCAAGGCCTTGAATAGAATCACAGAGGGGCTTGGCAATAACTAAAGTTAGATATAAAATCCAGCCATGCCCAGGAAAGTACACAGTGGTTCAGAGAGTGATTAACAGACTGATGGGTTATACAGGCCTTTAGACAAAGAAACTTCATAGCCCTGGTGGGGAGAGGGAAACTGGAAGTTAGGGTTTTTATGGTTACAGCCAGAGAGGCCTCTTGGGTGAGGTTCAGATCAGGATATTATCTACATACTGGATATCCAGGCCCGTCCAAATATACGGGTGCTGTCACAGAAGCCCTGAGCTACCTTCCTATTATGGACATGACTGCCCATGTTAACTGGTGGAGGGTACATTCCCCTAGATTTGCCCCCTTTGAGGCAAAAAGAAATTGTGAAACTTTATGCAAAAAAAAGCATCTTTAAGATCTAAGGTAGAAAACCATTTTGTCTCCTGGGATACTTGTATTGGACTTGTGGCTTCTATTGACCATTTGCTCTAATTATAGAAATTTACTGTTAGAGGAAAAAGCAGGGACATAATTATAATAGCATCAAAACAGGTCCTTCAGGCTTTAGCCTGAAAGCACATACATGAAAGAATAAAACATCTTTAGATATGTCTGACAATCAAATCATACAGTAATAATTCCATTTCTAGCCAGACTCAGGAATAATCAGGTGAGAAATCAAGAAACACAACTAGAAAACTGAGTCAGAGGATCCCACCTTAAGCAGAGGCTAAGGTTGTCTTCCCAACTCTTGCCCAGATAAGACATCCACTCTGATAGTTCAGGAAGGCATTCCTCTGAGTAAATTATGGCATTTCTCTCGAATGATGGGTTACTGACTTAATGAAGAGGCAATCAAATTCAAAACTCAAAAGAATATCAGTTACAGTCTCAGAGATTTTATCTCTAATAGCAAATTCTACTAATCACAGTTTAGGGCTAAATACATTATTTTAAAGGTTTAACAGGACTTATACACATAGGAGATCTTGGTTATCATGTTTTATGTTTAAACTTATTCTGATGCAAAGGATCAATACAAGCTTATAAATTCTTAGTAAACACAATTCTTGTTTAGGAACTATAAATCCCAAACAGACTCATTTCTCAGGGCTGATGACCTTGATTAACCTGATGGTTTCAAGAAAACTTGCAAGCTTACAAATTAAGGGGACTTGACAGAGAACCCAGAGAAAAAGCTAAACTTGCTGTTGCCTACCCCAACAATTCTTAGTGTTTTCATGGGTTGAGCTGTTTGATTCCCCCCCCCCCATTCTGTGAAAGGGGAAAAGGTGTTGCACACCTCATACTTAGAGGGAAACTAATAAGGCTTTCACCTCATCGTTCTTGTTCTACACACAGTAATTACCAATTTTAAGTTTAACACAATGGCAATAACTTCAAATAACTTAATTAACAATTTTAGAATTTTCCTAAGTTACAACCAAATAGAGACAGCAGTAATTTCTATTTCCTTAAATAAGTTTCCCTTTTGTTTTAGGGAGAAAACAAGACAATTCTTAAAGTTGAGATAGAATAGATTTTAAAATTGACTTAACTTTAGTTAATGAGATTCCCTAAATTCTGATTAAATGTTCCAGACAAACTGAATTGGCATTTGGTTATTTTCCAATTCATGAAAATAATTTCTCTTTTATGAGCCAGGAAAAGGGTTATGGTGCCAGTTTTTACTGACAAGGCCCTCAGAAATCTGACTCTAGATAATTTAGAAGCAGGATATTTGTTGCCAGAGTCTTTGAAGTAGTAGCAAACTGCTTTTCTGTTTTCTGAAAGTTCTCAAACTTTTAAATTTTCTAGCAATACTATCAGTACAAATAGATTATAAATTACATTTCCCTTTAGAGGGCTTTATTTAGAACTTCTTTAAAACTGCTTTGACATTGTATGTTGGTCACATCTAAAAAACCCATAAAGTTATCAAATATGAAGCACTTATATCCAAAAAAGCAGTTAACATTTATATGGCATGTTTTATACTAAGCACTTTTGCAATCATGTGATCTTCACAAAAACAATCATTATTTCTCTTTACAAATCAGAAAACTGGACAGAGATAAAATAATTTGCCATAAATTACAGAGCTAATACTTTTCTGCAACTGAAACAAAGAATATTAAAATGGTGGGTTTATCAAATGCAGAAACTGACTGCTTTCTCCAATTCACCACTGCCATGCTGGGTGGTGTCAGGAGTACCTAGATTCTTCCCAGGCAGTTGCTGGATAGAACCTGCTGAAGGCTGGGGTGCCTGGTGCCAAAATCTCCCTTAGTTCCAAGTGCCAAGACTCAGGGAATGCTAACCATGGAACCTGAACCCCATCCCTCAAGCTAGATTGGGGAGGTGTTTGGGCAAAGTTGTGTGAGGTCTCCACAGTTTTGCTGTTTCTCCTATTTCTACAGGTGAGGCAGAATTTGAGTTTTCCTACAGTTATTTAGTATTCACTTTTCTTAATCTGTTCTGAGATAAGAGGAGTTAGCAAACCGAGGGACTTGGGCTATATTGATCTTGTTATCTATCCCCACAACTGATATGCATTCAGGACTCTAGAGAGCAGTGGAGAAGGCCATTAATACCTTCTAAGGTGCTTTCCCAAAGGAGCAGAGGGGAACTCCAGACTAGATAGTTGTCAAAGAAGGATTAGCAAAAAATTGCTATTTACCTAGTTTGTTTGTTTGTTTCTTTTCTTTCAGAATGGGGTAAATTCCTGGAATTATCCCCAATGTTTCCAGAATTTTTTTTACAATCTTAAAATGATTAATTGCCAAACTTCTTAAACATTGCTCTCAAAACTTTGAGAATCTGCTAAGATGCTATTTTAATTTTAATTAACTAACTTTGCTTCTGTAGTCCCCAACTTGGCCAGAGCTGAAGTCTACAGGAAAAAAATTACTTTTTTTAAAGAAATTTTCACAGCATTCTAAATACAGCACAGAAGTTTTTTTTTTTTTTCTTCCTAGCTGTGTTTTAAATCTTTTCAGGTAACAAACTCGAGCTTACAGAACAAACATGACAGACATTCTGCACAGAGATGCAGACACAGACAAAAATGACATGAAAGAGGACTGTCCCATCTTTGCCAAAAGTAATAAAATTTTGCCAAAAGCCATTCTATAGCACTTTGTCTCCTCTGGCATCACAGAAAAGGTGAAAAGGTGGCAAAGGAACTTTGCTGAAAATTACAAGAATTTCCAAGTCTGGGCGTCTCCAGTCAAGGAAAACTTGCTGAGTGTGCAGTTCACAATGATTCAGAAAAGCCTTTTCTAGTAGTTTTGAGTGTCCCAGCAATAGGATTGAGGAAGAAAAAAAAATGGAGGGCTTACCTTGACAAGAAGGGAATCAAGCTAGGGGAGGCCAGACTCTCCCTGTGTGAACCACCAAATATTGAGATTGGGAAGGGACCCCAAAAGGTTGGAGTTGTAGACCAGTGTCAAAAGGTGTTTCAAAAGAATTTTTCAGGCTTGAACCCATATCCAAGTCAAGGGGCAAAGTTTATTGCAATTGTAATGCCAATTGAATCAGGCTAAGTTGCAAAAGAATTTAGCAAAGACCCTGGAGTAAGGAGATAAATTTATCCAGTTCATGTCATTGATATGCTAATTTTATGGCTTGGAGGTAGAAATGAAGAGTGGTCTCAGGAATTTGGTTATTACTAACCAGCAGATTTAGGACTATCCTAAAGACAGAGGACTTTAGAATTATTGACAGACAAGAATGTCAGAACTATAGTGTTCTAAAGTTAGAGATTCTCAGGATCACTAATATATCTTCCCTAAAGTCTAAGGGAAGAATTATTATTATATTCCTAGATCAGAAGATTTTTACAATCATTGACAGACAGATTACCCAAACAATAGCATTCCAAGGTTGGGGTGGGGGAACCTTGGGATCACAGATTCCAAAACCAGAAGACTTTAGAATCACTGACAGATTGTTGTGACAGAAGTCCCCTAAGGTAGGGGGACCTTAAAATTATTGTTATATTTACCCTAGAAGCTATACCATATCACTATGAGATAGTAGTAAGGAGGGAATTCATTTCAAGCACAAAGAATGGCCAGTGCAAAAATTCAGGGACTGGAGGGAATTATATCAAGTGAAGAACAGTCAGTTTAGCTTAATCACAGGGCATGGGTTGGAAAGTCTAATGAAGCTAGAAAGGCAGATTGGGACCAGGCTGTATAGATACTTAAAAGGAAAACAGAGGAGTTCATATTTTGTTCTAGAGGTGCTAGAATGTCACTGAGGCTGGGTAAGTAGGAAAGTCACATAGTCAGATCTTTGCTTAAGAAAGCTTACTTTGTCAGCCACATGTAAAATGGCCTGGAATGATGCAGAGAGACCAAATAGGATGCTGCTGCAATAACTCTGATTGTTGTTGTTGAGTCATGTCCGACTCTCATGACCCTGTTTGGGATTTTCTTGGCAAAGATACTAGAGTGGTTTGCCATTTCCTTCTTTAACTTATTTTACAGATGAGGAACATGAAGCAAATAAGGTTAAGTGATTTGCCTAGCATCACACAGCTAGAAAATATCTGAGGCCGGATTTGAATTCAGGTCCTACCAATTCAGGCCAGCATTCTATCCACTGTTTCACCTAGCTGTAATAACTAGGTGAGAGAATTAAAGTGGTAGCTGTGTAAATAGAAGGAAGAAGCAAGATATGAAAGAAAATGTGAAGTTAAGAACAGCAAAATCCAGTAAAGGATTGAATATGTTAATTAAGGGAGAGTGAGCAAAGATAAGGTCAAATTCATAACTTAAAAAAAGCACTAGAAAAATAGCAGTGCTTTCAACAGAAACAGGAAAGTTTGGAAGAAGATAGGACAGAGAAAAAAAATACAAATTTCATTTTTAAACTTGTTAAGTTTTTAATGTCTCTGGCACCTTCAGTATCCAATAAGTAAATGGAGATACAAGCCTGAAGCTCAGGGAGAGACTGATGCTGGCTATAAAGATCTGGAAGTCATCTGCATACAAATGAAACTTAGGTTCATGGGAGTTGATGAGATTACCAAGAAAGGGAGAAACGAAGAAAAAAAAGAAGAGAGAAAAGAGCTTAGAACAGACCCTTAGAGGACATTAACAATTGGGAAATGGGATCCGTAACAAGTAAGTAAAGAAGGAATGATAAGAAACAGTAGACAAACCAGAGGGACAGCTATATAGCTAATAGAGTACCAGCCCTGAAGTCAGGAAAACCTGATTTAAAATATGGCTTCAGACACTTAACACTTACTAGCTCTGTTGACCCTGTAGTGGCTTAACCCCAATTGCCTCACAAAAACAAACAAAAAAGTCAGAAAGAAAAGGGGAAAAGAAAATGGAAAAACCAGAAGAGAACAGTGTTAATAAAAATCTAGGAGAAAAAACCTAGAGAAGAAAGAGTAGTGTCCATGCAGCAGATAAGCTGAGAACAGATCATCTTATATGGAAATTATATTTATAACTTTGGCAAGGGTAGTTCCTGGAAAGCCAAATTATAAAAAGGTTGAGGAATGCCTGAGAAGGAGAGGAAATAGAAGTTGTAAGAGTAGAAAACTTTTTCAAAGATTTTGCCTAATAAAAAAGGAGCTTGAGGGGATAACAAAGTCTGATGAAGTTGTTTTTGGTTTTGTTTTGTTTTGTTTTTAAGATAGTAGATACTTGGGTTTGGATTTTAAAGACAGAAGGGAAGGAACCAGTTGATAGTCTGAAGATATGAAAGAGAAGAAGGAAGATTGAGGTTGCCATTGGCTAAAAGAGCAAAAAAGTGGGATCAAGTTCACACATGGAGGAACCAGCCTTGGCAAAGAAAAAGCCACCTTATTGTCAGAGACTAACAGCAAGTTTAGAGTGGGAGATGAAGTCCAGAGGGTTTGAGATAAAGTCAAATAGTCTCAATTGTTTTTTGTGTTTTTTTCATTATGGTTTGTTTTCAATAAAATAAGAAGCAAGGGCCTCAACTGAGAAAAGAGGGACGGAGGAGATTGAGGAAGAAAGAAAAAACTTGGAATACTTCTATTTAAACACTGTCACTGGGGCAGGAATGTTAAAAGTACAGAACTAGTCAAGAAGGATAAAAGATGGAAAATGTGCTAAGCAAAATGACCTGACAGATACTGAAACTTTAGGAAGGGAAAGAGTTCAGAGAAGTCAGTTAAAGTACAATAGAATAGTGATTCAGAGTTATGAGAGGTCAGAGAAATATCAAAAACCAGAGTAAGGTCTAGACTTTGATTCTAGTGTGAAAGTCTATTTTTTTTTCCACCCTCTGTTGGGTGTAGGCATCCCTAGGTCCACCGGTGTTGATTGTAGATAGAAGGAAGTCAGATGCATGCAAGTAATCTGCCCCTTAACTGAGGCAAGAATAAAGATAGTAGGATTACCTCATAACTTTCAATCAAACCCATAATCATGTTGCTAGTAATTCTGGTTTAAACACATTACTCAGGTTCACCCATGTGCTATTTCTCAGATACCCACACCCTTGATTTATGGATTTCTTATAAATATATGACAAAGGCTTTTCTTCAATCTCAGAAGGCTAAATTAATATTTTTAGAATGCTTGTGTTATTTTTTCGCATCCTTTTCTTCTATAGAATCAGTAAGGTCATCTGAACTTTTGTCTTGCCACTGAACTTTGATGACTCTGAAAGAAGAGTAAGGCTTTGCTCAATTCTGCCTCACTTAAAAGTACTTCAAGTGTAATTCAAGATATTACCCTGAGATGTCATTAGTCCTCTTCAAAAATGAAGAATGAACAATAGCAGCAAAGTACAGAGAAACAAATTTAGGAATGGGGAGATCTGGGTTTGAATGCTGACTCAGATATTTCCTAGTTCTATATGACTATATACTTGACCTCTCTCATCCTCAGTTTTATCCTCTCTAAAATAGAATCTATTCTACAAAAGTTTTAATCCAATGCATTGACGTAACTTAGAGACAATCTTTAGATCACAGACATGGAACTGGCATGGGCTACAGAGATGATCTTGTCCAACTCCTTTACTTTACAGATTGGGAAATTGAGATACAGAGAAATCTCAGGTAGTAAGCACCAGAAGTATGCTCTGAACCTAGCTCCTCCAAATCTATAGCCAGTGATCTTGCTACTATACCATGCTTTATCACTTCTATATCAGATGGGCATAATATACAGCATATTAGAAAGACTTCAAGAATGGTCTTAGACTGAACCTGCTGCCCAGTGATCAGACTAGCTAATTATAAAAAGCTTCATCACCAGTATCTAGCCATTTGGTGATCTATTATCTGACCACAACAACCCATGAAACAATGAAAAATCAGCCTGAAGTTGATAAGAGGATACAAAATAGACAAAAAGGGAAACAAGCTGTCAATATTTCATAACAAGTTATTTTCTTCATCAAAGACCATGAAACCTCTTAGCAGTTGTATTCAAAGTGTATCATCATTCTAAGAGCACTGAGAAAGAAATTCTCAAGATATCTAAAAAGATGTGAATGAATAATTGAAAAATGACAAATCAAATAAAGATTATTAAGAGTTATCAATAATAAAATCCCATACATCTACTTTCTTACTGGAATAAAATATGGAAATGATCTACACATTCACTGAGATCATTAGCAATAATAAAAGAGAAGGTAACAAGTAAGTTTTTATAACCTATTTTCTGAAGCAATCACATCTTATGGTCACATAGTTGACAAAAAGAAGTTAGATAGCAAACATACATTTTTTAAAAATTTTGTGTTGGCCACAGAAAACATAGTTCTAGAACAGAGGTTTGCTAGGGTCAGCTGAAGTTGGCTTAGGAGGGATGATTGTTAAATTATATAGTGTGAACAGTTATGCCTAGGATATCATCAAATACTACAAATCAGGCCTTGATTTACTGTTTTGTTGCTTTAAGAAAGTGATAGAGAAAACTGTTAATAACAGATTAAATTTAAAAGTGTGTCATTCATTAATGCTCCTCCCTCCCCAAAAAAAAGAGCTAGTTTAAACTATTGCTGAGGGACTTGCCTCTAAGAAAGTGGTTCTATGCATATATTAAGATTGTATAAGGTTCTTTGCTAAATGTAACAACATAGAAAACATTATTTAATCACATTCTGGTCAGAATAAAATACTCTTCTCTAACCAATCACAACTTCAATCTTCCTTCTTCTCTCTCAGATCTACAAATATCAACTGGTTCCTTTCCTTCTATTTTCAAAACTTAAGCCCAAGTCTCTTTTATCTTAAAAAAAAAAAACCAAATAAAACAGCTATGCACAGTGTCATAGTGTCTCTGCCTCACTGGATAAGTTGCTTCATTATTTCCTGCTCTGGGTAATTCCCAAAAAACAAAGAATTTGTCACTGCCAGAGAAGACATCAAATGCATCTACCTATAAAGAGAGATATTTTTTTTTAATATGAATGACATTGTGTTAATTTTGTTAAATACAGAATACTGTAATGTGTTCTCCATGAGATCAATAATCATTGAAAAAAGGCCAACCGAACTATCCATATTGGAAAAAACCAAGCCAATAAAGAAACCCAATTGGCCAAAATATAACATTGAGTAGAATGGATAGGCCATAGAGCCCATCTATCAGGACATATGTAGGACAGGCCCTGCAGATAGATGACTGAGTCCAGAATTGAATGGGAGGAAAAGAATCAGCTGGATTACATTACACAAATTGCATAGTGCTTTTAATGACCCCAACCATGAACAGCACTAGGAAAAGGGGACAAGGTATTCAAAGGTGGACACTATGCAGCTGAAATGCTATAGTTATAAGGTCAAGACTGTGACCGTAGGAAAGTGAGGCCAGAAAAGGGGTGATGAGTGGGGAGAACAAAGAGGCATAGATGGAATAGAGGTCATAATAAGGACAAAGAATTTGTTGAGGAATGAGCTAGAGCAGGGGTCCTTAACCTTTTTTGTGTGTTAACAGACCCTTTTGGCAGCCAGGCAAAACCCATGGACCTCTTCTCACAATAATGATTTTAAATAATTGAAGGAAATGCTAAATTTTCAGTGAAAGATTAGTGAAAATAAAGATGCAATTTTTTTTCTCATCCAAATTCACAGACCTCCTGAAATCCATTCATGGACCCAGATTGAGTCCTTGATATCTAGATGCATGGCAAAATAGGAAATTTTGCTCAGAGAGAAGGGAGTTTCAGGATTCATTAAAGGGAAATAGTGATAGGTAGTAGTGAGGTATAAGGTATGACCAACACTTTATGTGGCAGAAGATCTAAGTCATGGGAGTTGAAGTTAATAAACCTCTCAAAGTTAGGATGTTTGAAATGTATTAATATATGTTGAAATAGGCAGCTGGATTACATTAGGAAAATTGCATGGGATTTTAATTACTCCAAGTATAAACAGCATAAGGAAAAGAGAAAAAGGTATTTAAAGCAGTGTTGTTGTTCAATCATGTCGAACTCTTTCGTGATCCCATTTGGGGCAAAAAATATTGGAGTACTTTGACATTTCTCTAGCTCATTTTACAGATGAGGAAACAGAGGTAAACAGGGTTAAGTGATTTGCCCAAGGTCACAAAACTAGTAAATGCCTGAGGCCATATTTCAACTCAGGAAGATAGGCATTTCTGACTGAAAGGCTGGCACCCTAACCACTGTGCCAACCTAGCTGCCCTGAAAGCAAGGTATTCTGGGTCAAACCCTGAGTTTGAAGGTAGACTGGTGTAGAAAGAATGATCAGCAACCAGGAGTTTGGTGGATGATAGCAGCAGAGAATTAAAACAAAGGATTATAGAATAAACTCTGAAGGAGGAGGGATATAGAGTAAAGGCAGCAGATGGAGAGAGGGTCTAGTACTTTAAGACTGACAAAGATGCACATATACATATACATATATACACTAGTATACACATATACTAATAAACATACATATATCCACATAATACATATGTATCCATATTCATTTGCTCCTCACAATAATTCCCTGAGCTAGATGCCATATCTAGGTAGCACAGTAGACAGAGTGCTGGATCTGATATTAGAAAGACCTGAGTTCAAATCAAGTCTCAGATATATACCAGCTGTGTGACTTTAGACAAATCATAATGTCTGACTCAGCTTTCTTATCTATAAAATGGGATAATAATAGTATCTATGCAATAAAATTATCTCCTTAGTCAACGAAAAATATTTGTGAAAACACTTTACAAATCTTAACATTCTACATAAAGGCTAGCAATTATAAAATGACACAGTGCATAGAGGGACCTGGAATCAGGAAGACCTGAGTTCAAATATAATCTCACACACTAGCTGTGTGATCTTGGGCAAGTCACTTAACCTATTTACTTCAATTTCCTTAACCATAAAATAGTACTTACCTCTCAGGACTGCTATGAGAATCAAATAAGATAATAATTATAAAGTTTTTCGCCCAGTGGCTATATAAATGCTAGCTTTTGTTGTTCTTGTTGTGTGATATGATGACCTCCAGAGAGGTAAGGTTTCCACTAGTGCAAAAGACAGAGACTAAAACAAAGGAACCTAGAATGATAGGCAATTTGTTAACAATAAAGAAAGCATTCCTTCATACGGGAGGGAGGTCAGGTGAGGAGGCTAGGGACAGTAATGATAAACTGCATAAGAACTGAAGTGTGAGAAGAAGCAGCAGAAGAAGAGAATTTTCAGCTTTGCAGACAGGAACCCGGTGCATGTATATATGTATATCTATGCATATGTAAATATACATGTGCATTCAAACACATACACACATGCATATATATCCAGAACTTGGTGCTTTCACTTTACAAGAGAGGAAACCATCTGTGTCCTTTACTGATAGAGAGGAGTTTACATAACTGAGCAGCACAGCAATCCTAATTTGGCAGCTAGAGGGGTTCCCTAAACAGCCATGCACCATATCATAGAGTCTTATGATACTAAATCTACCTCACTGGATAAGTTGCTTCATTATTTCATGCCCTAGGTAACTCATGAAAATAGGCTAAAACAAACACACTAGTGATACATTATGGAAATAGTGAAGATGTTAAGTTGCCCTTAAGTTAGTTAAGTCATTAGGAAAGGATGGAACAGGATTTATTAAAAGCCTAGGTCCCATGGAAAGACAATCTTGGAAAAGGATGGATTAAGTAGCAGTAGAGGAATAGTATATATCCTTTGTCTGCATCCAGACGGTATTTTACCTTTCACTTTTTTTTTGAAAAGGAGGTCAGAGCCTCAAGGCAGGAAAAATTAATGCAGGAGTAAGAGATTCATACCAGAAGGTTAAGGAAGAGGGAAATATTCAGTGATTCTCCCCCAGGAATCCAGTGGTATGGTCTAAAAAGGACAATAGGAAAGATAGAAAAGGAAAGACAAGACTGGAAGAGGAGATGACAGAGAAACAGAATTAAAAGAATAGAAATGTACTGAGAAGGTAAATAGCACCTTTTTCTGAATGTCACTAAGAAAAGGCTGATGCATAGAAAGAGACTGTAAAAAGAGCCTAAAGCAGCTCCTCCGAGAGAGAAAGAGAAATAGAATTATATAACAGTAGTGATGTAGATATGCAGATCTTGTAACAGTTAATGAAACAAGTATTTCATTTGTACTTGAATCTTCCAATTATATCAGTTTCTTCTAACTATAATATATAAAGTAGAGATTTATTCTGGGTTATTATCCAAAAATCATAGAATCTCAGATGTAGCAAAGAACCTCAGAATCAATCTAAAACAATTCATACCTTGATCATCATTAAGCAATCTTGATGCAACATCTCTGTGAGTGCTTTTTCTTAAAATCTATTTGGTGGAAAGTCAATATTGTGTGTTTACATATATGTATATATATATACATTATGCATATATTTATAGATATACACAAATGCAAAAGTATGTGTTATATTGCAGTTTTTCTCTGTTTTCCAAGTCTGACAAAAGTCCAATTTCTGCCCAAAGGCCCTTCTTAAATCACTGGTTTTTTTCTGCTACCTAAATCCTTCAAGTAGTAGAAACATACAAACAAATGAAAATTTGAATGAAAATGGAAAAAGAGACTCAAGATATTTAAAACCACAGTGATGTTTATCACCTGAAGCAGAAATATTATTGGCCACAATGTTGGAGAGCACAGAATGAATTGGTGAAATCAATCCTTTTCAAGCCTTTCAAGAAATAGTTGGTTAATTAATTTTGTACTCAATCTTCTAATAAAAAGAGAACAAAAACATTGTACAAGATGATCTCTTTAAACTCACATACCTCAAGCAAAATCTTGTTTTAAATTAAATAAAATTTTAATAAGTTATTGAATGTTTGTGTTATCCCTGGAAACAGGCATTGGTGGATCAAGGTGGATCATAGTATCTGACAAGAAGAATAAAGAATAGTATAGAAATAAGGCCTGAGACCAGCCTGATTCCATAGAAAGGCCTACAAATCATAGGCCTATGTACAGTCAAAGTCAAACTCAAGTGACCAGCCTAAAATAGGGAGATTTTCTGATATCAGTGATACAAGGCAAGGATGTGAGTACTATCAGAATTATCAGAATCAGGGAATTGAAACATCTATAGTGAGGGTCAGAAAAATATAAAAGTAATCAGGGATCAAGGGATCAAAGAATCAGGCGAATATCAGAGGCCAGAGTCTATATTTTTTGTGGAATTTAAAGAGGAAGAAATCTGGCTCTCATGCTGTTGAAAGTATTTTGCACAAGATTAAAGCCCTAGATCACAACATGGCTGATTGAGAGAATAACACAGGTTTGAAGATCCAAAGAGTCTCTTCTTATCTTCAGTCCCCAGGAACCCAAACAAGACTGAATTATGGTGTATTATTTAATGAGGCAAGGAGACTGAACACCAATAGCTCAGAAGGATTGAAAGAAATAAAATACAATTAATGAATGTTATGGAATACTTTCATGCAGTTAAAAATGATGCATATAAATTTCTTTTAAAAAAACAGAAGACATTTATGAACCAATATATAAAAACATAAGAAGAGCCAAAAGAAGAGTGAACACAATGACAATAATAATAATAAAAGAAGACAAATTCTCTGGGGTCATAATGACCATTTTTGATGGCAAAGAATAGACAAGGAAACATAACTAACTTTGTTTCAGCAAAGAAGTGGGGAAGAAGGGGAGGGACAAGGCCAGAATGTAGTCTGTACTCCAGTATGCCTTATGGGGTCATTTTATCAATTTGGTTTGCTTTTTTGTGACTGGACAGAGATAAATGTAGAAGAGTAGGGGTGAGGGTCAGGGGAGATTAGATACCCCTTCTTATAAAAATTACTTAATATAAAAATAAAAGGTATCAAGAAACTTAAAAATAATAACAATGATAAAATGTGTAATTACATAATACATCTAAATGTATACTAATATATAACATAAACAAAAGAGCTTGAATTCTGAGCCAACCTTTTGTCCTAGCCAGAAATCTTTTAAACACTTCTTGTTAGGACAGGAACAAGCAGGGCTACCCTGGGGCCTATAGCTTAGCTGAAGGCAAATGGGAACACTTAGCCAGAGTGAAGAATAAGGAAGCAGACAGAAAGAGTAACTTCTTGTGTTGACAAATAGCTTTTTTCTGACACAAAGTATGTATTATAGGTGAGCTATAGCTAATATCCAAAAATATCCTGTAAAACAAAGTTTCTTAAGAGAAACAGAGAGAGAGAGAGAGAGAGAGAGAGAGAGAGAGAGAGAGAGAGAGA
>JAJPUD010000186.1:628521-769157 GCA_023553655.1 Myrmecobius fasciatus | reverse complement strand
GAGAGAGAGAGAGAGAGAGAGAGAGAGAGAGAGAGAGAGAGAGAGAGTGAGTGAAAACTCTGGCAATCTGGAAAAGAAAATGGGCCGCTTCTCTAGTTATATTGACATATAGTTATCAAAATATATCTTTTTTAATTTCATGATCCCAGATTAAGAATCCCTCATCTAACTGTATAACATTTTATTTGATTCAAATCAAAACAAAAACAGAAAATATTTTTCTTATCTTAAAAAGTAAACAGTGAATTTCTCAAGTAAGTCAGGACAATAAATCATTCTTTCTGGCATTTGGATCATTGATCATTGAATTTTAGACTTCCTCTGAATAGTACAACCATTTATTGTAACATGTCCATGAAGAACTTTTGTCTAAATTTGCCTAAAATACCAAATCTGCAAATCAAAATTAAAAACTTTAGTCAGTAATCTGGAAATACCTTTTTCTTGCTCATTTCAGTCCAGTATACAGATATATCCATTTTCAAACAGCTTAAAGAATTTGTGTGCATTAATGATGATATACAGTTGAATTATCCTAGAAGCACTTTAATGCTGTTTAATGTATTTTGCATAGGATTAAAGCTCTAGTTCCCACTATGGCTTATTCAGAGGATAACACAGGTTTAAAGTACCAAAGAATCTGTTCCAGATGATAACCATCTTCAATACTCCACAAGTTCTTGCCTTTTACCCTGACTTTTTGGACTTCACTTTCTCTGCCTAGTTGACCCAACTTCCATCCTCTGGTTCTGGGATAAACTATCATTATTTAGCCTCTCCTCCTATTTCTGGATGAGTAATCCCCTCCCTTTCTGGCTTGTTGCTTCCTGCACTAAAATATTCTGTAGCTTCTCTTCCCTGTCTGTACTTTTTCCCTTGTTAGATTATTGATCTAGCAGCTCTGTTGCCTATACTTTTAGTCAGCTCTATTTTGAATCTTCTTTCCTCTTGTCTTCCTCATTCCATTCTCAGGGCTTTCTCCTCCACTTATTTCAATTTGTTTAAGCTCCGCCTTTTTTTCATGATTCTGCCCAACAGCCCCAGATTTATACTCCATCCTATAAGTGTCCCTGGTCCCCCCAGACTGTCATACTTCCTTATATTTCCTTTAATCCTTTGTTATAGACATTTGAATTTTAAAAGCAGCTTCCATAAGCCTCTCCTACATATTTTAAAAATATATGACCCACAGTTATATTTTAATCCATACTACCCTATGAACCTTTTATCCGTCTAGGGTATTTCTTCTCAAAAATCCTAATCATTTTATGGAAAACAGTCAGCTATTTCCTAATATCTGAATATTTGAAGTCAAGTAAAAAATCTGGATAATTGGCAAATATATAAGTTCTCCTCTGCGTATTTGACAACAAAATCAGTGAGGCAAAATATGCTTTTCTGCAAAGTACACAAAGTACTTGTAGATAGAATATAAACTCTCTGAAGGCAGGAATTATTTTATTTATGAATTTATTTTTGTTTTGCCCAGCACCCACTACAATGCCTAGCATATAGGAATAAATGCTTGCTCAGGGGAAGGATTCTGGGAAGATGGTGGAGTAGGTCAGTAAACTTCAAGCTCTCCTGATTTCCCCCACAAATAGAACAAATTTGTGCCTCAGAGGGAATATAGACTGGTGAAAAATCAAGAAGACTTGGGGCAGAACAGTGCCCTGATAAAACCCAAGAAAATTTGAAGAAAGTCCCAGGCTGGGGATTAACAGCTGTGAAGTGCAAACACCTCTGGGCTGGCTCCAAAAAAACTGCAAGTGGGGAATCCCAGGGGGAGCTAGGTGTGTCTGGAACCTCAGGAGGAACCACTGACACATTCAACTCTTGGACTGTTTGTGGAGTCGGGGTTTGAGTCTGGGAAGACTGAGCAAACCTAGGCTGATTGGGAATGCCAGGTCCAGATGTACTGCTGAGATGATCAGGATGGGAGGAAACTAGTGCCTGGTGAGTGCACAGGCACAGGGAAGGGATGTTGCTGTCTGTGGTCACTTGCAGGAGGGTGGAACTCTTGGTTTAGGGTTTCTGGTCAAAAGGGAGAGCTGAAGTGAAATCAGAGACACCATTCCCCCCCCCATCTCAGGATTAGAGTATTTATACTAATACCTCTTATTTAAAAAAAAAAATGAGATAGCAAATACTATGGGAAAGGGAAGACCAGGATTCATCTTCAGAAGAGGGACACTGAAGTAAAAAAAAGCTCCCCCCCCCCGGAGCAACATGAAATCGCTCCCTGTCCAAAGAAAACTTATCAAAGAACTCAAAAAAAGAATTTAGAAGTCAAATGAGAGACATTGAGGAAAAACTAATAAAATAAAAACCATCTAAAAAAAACAAGGTTATGAAAAAAAGTTAACCAACCAGAAAAGGGGATACAGAGTCTCAAAGATGAAAATAACTCTTTGAAAATAGAATTGAGTAAGGGGAAGCCTGGGAAGCTATGAGAGACCAAGAAATAACAAAACATATTATAAAGAATGAAAAAAATAGAACAGAATGTGAAACATAAGAAAAAGGACAAATCTGGAGAACAAATCAAGAAGAGAAAATATAAGAATAATTGTACTGCCTAAAAGTTGTGACCAAAAAATGGACCTTGACACAATAATGCAAGAAATAATCCAAGAAAATTGTCCTGGAGTGATAGAACATGAGGGGAAAATAGAAATAGAAAAAAATCCACTCATCACCATTTCAACAAGATAGTTTATAGAAAACACTTAGAAACATTATTGCCAAATTTCAAAAAAACCCAGATCAAAGAGAAGATTTTTTTTTGCAAGAAACAAGAAAAAACCAATTCAAATACACTGGATTTACAATAAGAATTGTACAGGATTTACCAGCAGCCATAATAAAAGACCACAGATCCTGGAATCATAGCTCCTGACATAGGCCTCTGGCCAAAAATATCATATCCAGCAAAATTATCTATAATATTGAATGAGAAAAAATGGACATTCAATGAACTTGAAGATTTTCAGCACTTTCTATCAATCAAATCCAAACTTAAAAGATTTAACATATAAGAGCCAATATCAAAGATCAGTTTCAAGGAGCTCAATATGGATAAATTGTTTATATGTTTTTACATAGGAAATTTATAGCATATGTTGAAGATTAACATCAATAATACAATAGCTCAAAAGAAAGATTGGGAGCACCAACCCTGAAGTCAGGAGGACCTGAGTTCAAATCTGGTCTCAGACACTTAACATTCCCTAGCTGTGTGACCCTGGGCAAGTCACTTAACCTCAATTGCCTCAGCAAAAAAGCAAAAAAAAAAAAAGGAAAGATTGGGACAGAGTTAAGGTAAAAATAGTAATTATGTCATACAAATGAGGTGAAGAGGAAGAATAGACACAGAGGCATTTAGTAGGAGGCTGAAAACCTACTCACATCAAGAATAGATTAAATAGGCAACACTACATATATATTATGAAGGCTATAGCACCCTCCAAAATCTATAAAGAATTAAAGGGGGAGCAATGGGCAGACAGGGAAGCAAAGGATACAGTAAGAAGACAAGGGAGGGATCCATGGATGGGGGAAGATTAAGTAATAGCAAGGCAAGTTAGGAGCAGAATTTTTTTTTTGAAGCAACATATTTGTTTATTACTTTTATTATTTTACGATAATAAAGCTTTTTATTTACAAAACATATGAGTGATTTTTCTACATTGACCTTTGGAAAAACTTTTTTTTTCCCAAGCTTTTCCCCTCCTTCCCCCCATCCCCCACCCCTAGATGACAGGTAATAGGAGCAGAATTAAAGCAAAGGATCAAAAGGGATAGGAAAGATATCTGTGTGTGTGTGTGTGTGTGTGTATCCACATGTGTATATAGAAATATATCCTTTCTTGACTATTGCCTGCTTGGGGGAGGGGGGGAAGGCATTGAAAGGGAGGGAAAAGAATGAAGTAAAAAAGGTATACAGCCAAGAACAAAAAAAAACAATTTACAAGGAAATAAAGATGGATATTCATAAATAAAGTTTCTTCTACTAATATATAAACTTTCTTGAACTAGTATTTGTTATATATTTTGAATCCTTCCTGATGTTCTGCTGGCGACATGACAATATTCCCTTAGTTTTGTTTCATTTTGTTTTTTATTCCTTTTCTGTTTTTCTTTTTTCTTATTCCGTTTCTTTAATAAAATTAATTTGGGAAAAAAATGCTTTCTGATTCATTGCAAACATTTCCAGTGGAAGCCTTCATACTACTTATACAAATTGATGAGAACATCCTGCTGCCCCCACAAGAATGGAATAGCATTCCAAAGAACCTTTTCCCTTCTCTCTTTCCTTGTGATTAGATACATTTGTACACATCTCTGAATTCTTCAAAGAATGAAATGAGGATGCTCAGTTCTAGCCTCCAGCACTTTCCTGCTACAATATTCTCAAAAATGCATGTGTCAGAATCTACTTAACAGCCCATGTAGGCAGCCAACAGTGGGCACAACCATTTTACATGAATTTTACTGAGGAGCCTGAGGCCTATTGGAAAAGTGAAGATGATTTATTTGTGTGTTTTTCCTCACCTATGACTGGGAACAGATAAAAGCTGGTTTCAAAGTACTGTTATCTAAATTCCCAAATAATTCTTATATTTAAGACTCTTGAGAAATGTTCCCTGATGCTTGCAGTTTCTGAAATGCTGAATCTGATTTTTCCTTGCAGGCATTTTACACAGCCCATCCCTCTCCCAAATTGTATAGGTCTGGAAGAATCTGAAATTCTTGAGGGCAAATATTGTTTTATATTTCTTTGACTCATCCACATGCCAAGCATCATGTTTTGCACATAGTGAATACTCCGTGAATATCTTGTGAACCAAAGAGAGGCAATGTGAATAAATTTCAAGAGTCAGAAAATCTGGATTTTCCAGAATTGCACCTCAAGTGAGCTATAAGGCTTTGTCTCTCATAGACGCAATGTCCTCATGTGTAAAATGGAACAATAATATCTATCCAGCCTGTTGTGATGATAGACATGAAATAATGTGTTAGTGCTATTTAATTTATTTGGTACCATATTAATTTTTTGCACCTGATATGTGATTTTGTTACAATCCTTCCATGCCCTCTTATTTTATGTGATTCCTGTGTACTTTATTTATCAGGTCTCAGGATCCTACATTAAAAGCTAAAAGGAAATTCTGAGCCCACTAAGTCCACTCTCTCATTTTATAGATAACAAAACTAAGGAAAACAGAACTGTAGACATGTAGCTCATAAGTGCGTAAGTTATTGATTTTAATTCAAGTCTTCCTCATCCAAATCCAGTTCTCTAGATCTGTGACCCATCTTAGTCAGACATGGTTTCTTAAAGCTCCTGGGGAAGATTCCCTTCCCTTCCACCAGTACATCTTAGCCTGCTAAATACCTTTCCTTTATCCTTTTAATATTTTGAGGGTACCAAAGCATCCTGCCAGCTTAATCATGCTGTCAATTTATTATCACTCATTCTCACTATGAAATGCCCAGCATCTCCTTTTCCTAATCGTATCTCCAATACCATATTTTGTATTATCTTACATATATAAAATGGCAACTCGATATACAAACACAAGGTATTATTATGAGGATGGCTACTGTGATTATAACTGTCCCTCACTTCCCCAACCATCTGAACAGAGAATTTCTCACCTTGAGCCAGTAGGCTCCAACAAAGCAGTTTTCCTCCATCACTCAAAATGCAGCCCAGTAAAGTGTCAGAGTGTGAGAGAGGGGGAGGGGAAAGTGAGGCAGCAGCTGCTTGACTGAGGGAATACATTCAGCAATAAATACACAGCTATGAATGTATGTACCGCCTCCTGTGAAGAGTTTAAGAATCCTGGAACATTCAAGTGACATCATCCACACGATCCCTGCTGCCTGACAGAGACCAATGCCTGCAGCTCAGTATTGAGTTTAGAGGAGGAGATAGCCAAGAATAATGGCAAAGCCCAGCAGAGCAGGCAGTATTAGGGCTTCAGTCCTCTGAATTGCTGAATAGAATGGGGTGGTTCACTAACCACTACCCCAGATGTACTAAAGACTCCCTGTCTGAAATTTGAGACTGTCCTATATCCTCATTTCTGATACCATTAGGATTACAGAGAATGTAGAATCTTCATAACTATTTAAAATTGAATAGTCAGCTTGGTAAAAGATTTTTGTCCTTCATAAATATGTGATTTTCTCTAAGGAAAAAAAAACGTGCTGTGGATTATCCAAATGTTGTTATTAGAAGGATCTCTCACATTCTTGAATATTAATGTTATTGCCAACGTTTTACAAATTTGTAAACTGAGTCACAGGCAAGTTGAAATGTGATAGCCCAGAAACACACAGCAATTTGGAAAGGGAAAGAGTACATTGATCCCTTATTTCTTGACCTCCTTTCCCCCCCACCCCAGTTCTACTTGTTCATAGTACGTATAAACTTGCTTCTTTTTTTTTCTTTTTGTTGTTAAAGCTAAAAATCTCTGAAAAACTGAGATGGCATGTCACTTGCAAATTCTAGCAAAGCTTTATTCGGCTCTGATCAGGTTCTAAATGGCTAAAATGAAAGAAATCTGAAGCTCAACAAAAGAAATTATGTTTGTTTGTTTTTTTTCCCCAAGAGAAAAAAAAATTTATTACTGTCATAAAATCCCCAAAGGCAATGCCTTTTCCCTCTTAATACAGGAGGAGTACACTAAATGGCTGGGAAATGGATTTTTTATGAATTCAGCCTTTCCCTAAGGAAATGGATTGCCTAAATGTGGCCTAAAAGGTTAAAACATGCAAAAGATTCATGGGAAGCAAGAAAAGAAATCATAAAAGGTCAGCACAATTTCAGTTTTTATCGGTTTCAATAGCTTTGTGGTTAAAACCATAACATAATTGTTTACATCTCTCAAGGAAGGGTATCTAGGGGAGAGAAACAGTGCCATTGATAAGTCCCAACAGCATTGTCTAGCCAGCCTACCTTGGACTCACATGCCTACATGGAAGACCCCAGATTTTAAGAGAATTGTAGGATTTGTTTTTGTTTTCTTTCTCTTCTCTTTCCTACTTTTTTCCTTTTTTTTTTTTGCTTTGCATATTTCTATTTCTGTGGATAATATTATTCTTGTGGGTAAAAAAGCAGAGGGTGTAGGCGGGAACATTTGGCTTCCTCTTGGTCCTACTGCACTTCCTATGTTACTTGCTATCAATCTTGAGACACACAAAAAGTCAAGGAAGATATTCCACAATAAGAACAGGCAAACACAGAGTTTTCTTTCCTTTGTTCTTCTCCAATTTGGCCTTGCTCTTTCCCCATCAGGGTGTAAACAAAACTCAGCCTTTTATTCTTTCAGGAATAATTCTTGGGCAGGTGAAAGTGGGGTGTGTCTCTGTGCCCAGAATGAAGAAAAGAATGATTCAGATAAAAACACTTTTGCTTCAGGCAGCTTGATTTCTCATGTAAGAAAATTGTATTTGCTTTCAATTATCTAAGTAATTTCCTCACCTTTCCAATTCAGCTTTCAAGTATAGACACAGTTTCCTTTCAGCTCTGCTGAAAACCACACTAAAACTT
The DNA here is from genome assembly GCA_023553655.1 of Myrmecobius fasciatus. NCBI lineage: Eukaryota > Metazoa > Chordata > Mammalia > Dasyuromorphia > Myrmecobiidae > Myrmecobius > Myrmecobius fasciatus. The sequence goes on along the minus strand of JAJPUD010000186.1, from coordinate 761,596 downwards.
TAAAAATCAAACAAACAAGCAGGCTTGCCAGTTCTAATGAGTGGTGAAGGAATGAAGATTTCAGAATGAATATTGTAACTCAGTTTCCCTGTATTGTCTATTCTTGCTATTCCAAAGCAGAGATTATCTAATAATTATTTAGTTATTAACTATAGCTTTATTATATAAATATTTATAGATCACCAAGTACTGTGCTAAACAATTTACAATTGTTATTCTTATTTGATCCTCACAATAATCCTGGGAGATAAGGTTATTATCCCTTTTTTACAGATGAAAAAACTGAAGCAAACAGTGACTTAGCCAGTGACTTAGTCAACAGCTAGTAAATGTTGGAGACAGTATTTGAATTCAGAACTTCCAGACTCTAATCTTAAAGGAAGGAAAGGGACCCACATGTGCAAAAATGTTTGTGGCCGCCCTTTTTGTAGTGGCTAGAAACTGGAAATTGAATGGATGCCCATCAATTGGAGAATGGCTGAATAAATTATGGTATATGAATGTCATGGAATATTATTGTTCTGTAAGAAACGACCAACAGGACGATTTCAGAGAGGCCTGGAGAGACTTGCATGAACTGATGCTGAGTGAAATGAGCAGAACCAGGACATCATTATACACGGCAACAACAACACTATATGATGATCAATTCTGATGGACATGGCTCTCTTCAATAATGAGATGTTTCAAACCACTTACAATTGTTCAGTGAAGAAAGCCATATACACCCAGAGAGAGGGATGTGAAATGTGGACCACAGCATAACATTTTCATGCTCTCTATTGATGTTTGCTTGCATTGTGTTTCCTTTTTCTGATTTTCTTTCTTGTAGATACGATTTTTTTTTTGCACAAAAATGATGTGTGGAAATATATATATATATACATACATTCGATTTGTCAAGTATTTTAACATAATTAACATGCAGTGGATATCCTGCCATCTAGGGGAGAGGTGGGGAGTGGGGGGTGGAATTTGTAACAGAAAGCTTTGTAAGGGTTAATGTTGAAGAATTACCCATGCATATGTTTTGCAAATAAAAAGTTTTAATTGAAAAAAAAAAAAGAAACGACCAGCAGGATGATTTCAGAGAGGCCGGGAGAGACTTACGTGACCTGATGCTCAGTGAAATGAGCAGAACCAGGAGATCATTATACACGGCAACAATAAGACTATATGATGATCAATTCTGATGGATGTGGCTCTCTTCAATAATGAGATGTTTCAAACCAGTTCCAGTTGTTCAGTGATGAAGAAAGCCATATACACCCAGAGAGCAGATATTAATGTGGACCACAACATAACATTTTCATGCTCTCTACTGATGTTTGCTTACATTGTATTTCCCTTCTCCAATTTCTTTCTTGTAGATCTGACTTTTCTTGCACAGCAAGATAACTGTAAAAATACATATACATATATTCAATTTATCAAGTATTTTAACATAATTAACATGTAGTAGACTTCCTGCCATCTAGGGGAGGGGGAGAAACTAGGGGGGAAAATTTGTAACAGAAAGCTTTGCAAGGGTTAATGGTGAAAAATTACCCAGTCATATGTTTTGCAAATTAAAAAGCTTTAATAAAATAAATAAATAAATAAAAGTTGTTCCGACTTTAAAAAAAAAAAAAAAAAAAAAAGAGAGCGAGAACTTCCTGACTCTAGGTGTGAAGTTTTATCCACTATACTACCTAACTGCTTTAAATCTTAGATCTCCCAGTTAAATCTTATAACAAATCTTTTTTAAATTAAAGCTTTATATTTTCAAAATATATACATGGATAATTTTTCAACAATGACCTCTGCAAAATCTTGTGTTCCAAATTTATTCCCCTTCCCCCCATTCCTTCCCCTAGATGGCAAGTAATCCAATATAAGTTAAAAATGCTCAATTCTTCTATATATATTTCTACAATTATCAGTCTGCACAAAAAAATCAGATCAAAAAAGAACAAAAAAAATGAGAAAAAACAAAATGCAAGCAAACAGCAAAAAAAAGAGTGAAAATGCTATGTTGTGGTTCACACTATGTTCCCACAGTCCTCTCTCTGGGTGTAGTTGTCTCTCTTCATCACTGAACAATTGAAACAGGTTTGAATCATTTCATTGTTGAAGAGAGTCATGTCCATTATAATTGATCTTTATATAGTCTTGTTGCTGTGTATAATGTTCTCCTGGTTCTGCTGATTTCACTCAGCATCAGTTCATGTAAGTCTCTCCAGGCATCTCTGAAATCATCCTGCTGGTCGTTTCTTACAGAACAATAATATTCCATAACATTCGTATACCATAATTTATTCAGCCACTCTCCAATTGATGGGCATTCATTCAGTTTCCAGTTTCTAGCCACTACAAAAAGAGTTGCCACAAACATTCTTGCACATGTGGGTCCCTTTCCCTCCTTTATGATCTCTTTGGGATATAGGCTCAGTGGAAACACTGCTGGGTCAAAGGGTATGCACAGTTTGATAGCCCTTTGGGCATAGTAGAACTTATATTGTACATCTTAAATCTTAGAATTCTCTATAATACAGTGGTTAGATGCACAATGATGTCAGCCAAGCTCATGGGTATAAGCTACATCTCAGGCAGTTAGCTCAATTCTATTCCCCAGCCTTATACCTAATCAAGTACTCATTTGGGCAGGTTATGGAAAGAAAAAAGAAGCAAGAAAATACAAAGGCAGCTACTGTGTGGATATGTATTCACAATTACTTTAAAATAAATGATTATTAACATTTTATTAAGGTCAAGGGAGAGAAGTTATTTACTAAGTACTTCCTATATCCAAACACTGTGCTAAGCACTTTGCAAGCATTACCTCATTTGATCCTCTCAACAATCCTGAGATATAGGTGCCAGAAATGATCCCCATTTTCCAGTTGGAGAAACTGAGGCAGATAGAGTTCAAATAATTTGCTTAGGGTAAGTGACTGAAGGCTGCATTTGAACTCAGGTCTTCTTGACTCCAAATCCACTGATCTATCCTCTGCACCATCTAGCTGTCTGACCCTTTAACCATTTATTGTAGACTTCAACATGTTAGGATCTTAGACCTAAAACTAGGAAGAACCTAAGAGGCTACTAAATCCAAACTACTTATTTTCTTAAACACTCCCCCCAAAAAACTGAGACCCATAGAAGCAAGTAATAAGCAACATAAGTAGCATCTGAAGCCACAGGCAACACTTTCTCCCTGCTCCATACTGAATTTTTTTCTTCAATAAATCTGATAAAGGATGTTAGAATAGAGTTCATTGACTCTAGTGGTACCAAAATGACACACTGCAAATGGTCCTTCCAGGTCACATATTGACTTAGAAAACCACACATGAACATTATATAGATTTTAATTTACTTATTAAATATATATATATATTAATTTACTTATTAAATATGTTATTTTAAATAAATTTAAATATATTATTGAATTTTCCTATTTTGTTAAATATTTCCAATTACCTTTTTTTAAGGTTATGGTGTTAAATGACTTGTTCAGAGTCACACAACTAGTGGGCGTATGAGGTCATATATCTGAACTTTGTTCCTCCTGACTCCAGGGCTAGTGTTCTGTCCACTGTACCATCTAGGTATCTCCCCACTCCTCCCCCCAATTACATTTTAATCTGACATAGGCAGCTACAGAGTGTTGGGGTTATCCAAGAGGCCTTATATCTCTGATCTAAGATAGCATAATACAAAAGAAAAAATTATGGTTTTGGAGTAGACCTCAGTTCAAATTTACCTCCTCCACTCATTACCTGAATGATTTTAGTCAAATTAGTTCACTTTCCTGGGCCTTAGTTTCCTGAACTAAAAAAAAAAATGGGGAGTTAGACTAGTGACCTTCCAACTCATTTATCCTTTAAAGCATTGCCCCAGTTTTCAAAAAGAGAAAGAAGGTAGAATCAATCCTCAACATTCAGGCATTTAAATGACTTCAAGTATTTGTGTGATTTCATTAGTAACCTCATTTTTACTTTTGTGTTGGCAACCATGTACATTCATTATTGAAAAAAATGAAAGAGAAGAGGCAGCAAGTTTGTGGAGCAGTTTGTATTCTGCTAGGCTCTTCACTAGTTTTGTTCATCCTACCATTGAGTTAAGAGATCCCCTTGCATTCACTGAATGTTTTTGTTGTTTGCCTTTAAAACTCAAATTTTTGGTACAATTATACTCTCAAAGCATTATGTAAGTCTAAGTGTGCAAGGTCAATGATATGCTTTAGTGAGAAGGTGTTGGATAAACTTCTTGCCAGGATGTCTGCTGCCTCTGTCAGCATAATTAACCACATGTCTAGAGACATCAAAGCTGCCAATCCATCATCCCATCATGAAGGTTGAACATAGACTTATCTCTGCTCTGCTCCCATCCTGCAAAACTCTTAAAAATCTCAAAACAGTGCATGAAGCAGACTTCCCTCATGGATTATTTCAAAATAGTGCATCCTTCATGATCTTCAATGCCATCCACCAGCTATGAAGGACAGAGTGTTGGAGGTGATAATAAGACCTTACCAGTCTCAGCACCTCCTAACAGTACTAACTAAAATCACAGCAACCTCTCTCTTGGTTCTCAGAGAGTTTTACAGCTCTATAGTACACAGTACAATGCCCTCATATCACCATCTGACACAGAAGGTAAGATTCGGGTTTAAAATTTTAAAATTTTTGTTTGCTGTACATTTTTATGGTACTATAGATTTAATGTGTTACAAAAAGTGAAGATTGTTTGTAAGCAACATATTTTATTGAGATGTTAGCACAATTATAGAATTTGGGAATTATAAGAGAAAAATGTTTTGTATGTTACCAATTTTATTTTGTCTACTTCATTTTATGGGTTGTTTCATGGTTACTGTATTAGGGGAAAGGTGTGTATCATGAGAATTAATATTTTAGTATAAAGAATTATATGCAGAAAATGTATGTTCAGCAATATTTAGTGAAAGATTACAGTTATTAGTGGCTGTGGGAAACTGCCTAATTCTCATAGGTTCATGTATGAACATTCATTTTTTTTTACTTTTATGCCATTTTCTAGGAAAGTTAGTCCCACAAAGTATGCCTAAAGGGCAATCAAATCCTGTATGACCTTTGATCCAGCAATACTGCTACCAGGTCCATTAGAAAGGGAAAAGGAACTCATGTACAAAAGTACTTATAGCAGCTCTTTTTGTGGAAGTTGAGGGGATGCCCTTCAATTGGGGAATGACTGAACAAATGATGCATGAATGTAATGGAGTACTATTGTGCTATAAAAAAATGATGAGCAAATGGATTTCAGAAAAACTTGGAAAGACTTACGTGAATTGAGGCTGAGTGAAGTGAATAGAATCTGGAGAACATTGTGCAACGTTGTGCAAAGATCAAATGTGAAATTAGTTCTTCTCGGCAACTTAATGATCCAAGACAATTCCAAAGAACACTTGAAGGAAAATGCCATTCTCATCCAGATGGAGTTTGAATGCAGATTGAGGCATACTATTTTCATTTTATCTTTTTAGTGTTTTTTTTCCTTTTGGTATGTTTCTTCTTTTACAATATGACTAATAGGGAAATGTACATGATTGCACACATATAACCTATAACAAATTGCTTATTACTTCAGGGAATGGGTTAGGAGGAAAGAGAAAAATTTTGAACTCAAATTTTTTTTAATTGTCGAAATTGGTGTAGCTAGATGGTACAGTGGATAGAGCACTGGCCCTGAATTCAGGAGAACCTGAGTTCAAATGTGATCTCAGATAGTTAATACTTACTAGCTGTGTGATCCTGGGCAAGTTATTAGCCCCAATTGCCTCAAAAAGATGCTAAAATTGTCTTTACATGCAATTGGAAAAATAAAATATAATTTTAAAGTTACGCCCACAAATGTTTAAATGTTTAAAATAGATTGGACTACTTTATTACAGTAACTTTCTAGAAATCTTCAAGTGCAGATTTGATGACAATGGGATACTTTGAGTGGGTATGAGACTAAATAATCACTAAGGTCCTTCTAGCTCTAAATATAATAATTTGTGGAATCATAGAACTACAAACTGAGGAAGCATCTTTGAAGTCATTATATCCAAATCTGTCTCTGCATATGAGAAAATTGAGACCCATAGTGGAGAAGTTACTTGCCCAAGATCTCAAGTAGTATCAGAGGTAGGCTCTGATAGACTCTGAACTCAGGCTCTCTGACTCCCCAGCCACTGTTCCTTCCCCTATACAAGGTCAAACTCATAACTAGCCCTCATTTATAAAATTGGTCAGGATCAAGAGTTTTTAACTTCTAGTCCAGGGATGTCCAGCAGGTCCTTGGATAGATTTCAAAAGGGTCCATGAACTTGAATGGGGGGAAAATGAAATCTTTATTTTCACTAATCACTAATATTTAAATGAAAATTAAACATTTCCTTCAATGATTAAAAAGAAGAAAGGACTATACTTGGTTTGGATTCAGAGTATTCTGCTTCTCTTAGAATAAACTAATCACCAAATTTCATCACTTTACAGACTGATTCTATTTGTGATACTCTCAACACCTTCCCAATTCCATCCCTAGCTTTTCCTTCTCTCTTGATTAGAGGGCAGTAGAGTGAAGCAATAAACCCCTCTGAAGCCCTTCTTTTTAGGGCTCAGAATTTTCCAAATAGTCCTCCATTTTCTATCTACAAATCTGGTTGATTTTCCAGGTACCCCATGGTGTCCCCCCCACTTTTCACCTGATTTTTGTTTATTGGCTTCATTTGCTAGATTGTAAATCCCTTCAGGGCAAAATTATCTCTCTTTTTAAAATTTATATCCTCAGCATTTAGCACAATTTTGGAATCAATGTTCTGAATTGAAGAATCCCCAATTTAAATGATCTCAAAGTTCTCTTTATTCAAAGTTCTATTAACTATGATAGATATGAAGAAGTTCAGACATTACTCTTGACGTGGGAATTGGGGTGTTAGTTTATCAATCTAGTATGAATTAAGTTATCAAAGACTTCAAGTTTCTAGCCTAGACCCAACCCTGACTGTGTCTTTCAATGGCTAGTGTTATTGCTGCTGTTCTGAACTTAGTAAGCAAACTCCCTTTTGCTAAAGATAGATGTAGGCTTTCAGATGTTGAGGAAAAGCATTCAAGCCCTATTGGAGGCTCTTTATGTAATCAGAAATATTAAAAGAGCATTGAAAAGGGAAAAAAGACTATGCATACCCTTTGACACAGCAGTGTTTCTATTGGGCTTATATCCCAAAGAAATCATAAAAGAAGGAAAGGGCCCCACATGTGCAAGAATGTTTGTGGCAGTTCTTTTTGTAGTGGCTAGAAACTGGAAACAGAATGGATGCCCATCAATTGGAGAGTGGCTGAATAAATTATGGTATATGAATGTTATGGAATATTATTGCTCTGTAAGAAACGACCAGCAGAAGGATTTCAGAGAGGCCTGGAGAGACTTGCATGAACTGATGCTGAGTGAGATGAGCAGAACCAGGAGATCGTTGTACACAGCAACAACAGTACTATATGACGATCAGTTCTAAGAGACATGACTCTCTTCAACAATGAAATGCTTCAAACCAATTCCAATTGTTCAGTGAAGAAGGCCATATACACCCAGAGAGAGGGATGTGAAATGTGGACCACAGCATAACATTTTCATGTTCTCTATTGATGTTTGCTTGCATTGTATTTCCTTTATCGGATTATTCTTTCTTATACATACGATTTCTCCTGAACAAAAAAATGATGTGTGGCAATAACTATACATATATTCGACTTAAGTATTCTAACATAATTATCATGTAGTGGATATCCTGCTATCTAGGGGAGGGGTGGGGAGTAGGGGGGAAAAATTTGTAACAGAAAGCTTTGTAAGGGTTAATGTTTAGGAATTACCCATACATATGTTTTGCAAATAAAAAGTATTAATAAAAAAATTAATTAATTAAAAAAAAAGAAAAGGGAAAAAAGAGCACTTAGAAAGAATTGTGTTGTGAAGGAGGGGAATTTCCTTTTGGCTATAAGTATTTTTCATTAGTATACTTTTTCTTTTAAAAATTACTACCTCTTATTTTTCATGACCTACACATTTCATAATATATAATTTCCTCTCCACTCCCCCTCACAAAAAGCCATTCTTCATTACAAAGAATTTTTAATGGAGGAAAAAATATTTCAGCAAAAATGGACAACCCACCAACATTAGAACTCAGTATTCCTTACCCATAAGGTCCAACTTTTGCAAATTAAAACGGAAGATACATTCTCATATCTCTTCCTTGAAGCATCAATAGTTTTTTGTTTTTTGTTTTTTGTTTTTTTAATGAAAGTCACTATTTAGCAGATGCTGTCTAGGATATGTCCTCCGTGTATGGAGAAGCTTCTTATATGACAAAGTCCCTGCCTACAAAAAGCTTACAATTTAAAGATCATGCTAGCTCCTTCACATCCTCTCACGATGTCATGGATGAAGCTTTAGGCTTGGAATTAGAAAGTTCTGGATTAAAATTCTACCTCAGCTATGTGATCCTAGACAACCCAAAATGTTAAAATTATGGGATGCAACTCAATGACCTTTATACTTTCTGGAAAAACCTGGAAACATAAGGCATGATGGGGAATAGCAATACCTCAAGGTATTACTTATATTACATATTACTATATATAATATATTATACATAATATATATGTAATATATTATATATGTAATATAATATATTATATTACCTAAATACCTTGGGGTTGTTTTAGGAGATGAGAACTAGGGGCGATGTCCCAGATTTCTGAGCTAATGGATAGGAGGAAGAAAATAGGAAAGGAGGAGAAAAGACAAAGGGGAGGTTGAAATGAAAGGAGTACCAGAAGAAACTCCTATGTGAGACCACCCTGGGGATTTACATAATTGTCATAAATATCATTTGGACTTTCCTCTCTTTACATAACAAGCAATTGAAGGTATACACTCCTTGAAGGCATATTTAGATTACTCTGAATGAAATTACCAACATCTCTTTCTGACCAATGATATTCTACCCCCTTAGGATCTTACATTCTTCTGTTATCTGTCCATGGTTCTTTTATCATCTGGTTCTGTTCTCATCCTAATTGTCTGTACCAAATCTCAAGCAACTTGGCAGGGATACTTTGTCATAAAAAGAGGAATATAAGAAGAAGAAATATGCAACATAGTAATAGTCATGTTAAATAATGACAGTAGTAATCATCATAATAAAGTCTAACTCTCTGGTAAGAGAACAAGACAAATATTTCAGAAAAGCTAAGGTTCAAGTTCTCAGGGCCATAGTTATACTGTGACTATCCAATCAGCATTATTGATTACATTCTTCTACATAAATTATAGGCAGAATGATAGAGAGAAAAATATAGGAATAACTTAACATTCCCTAGCTGTGTGACCCCGGGCAAGTCACTTAACCTCAATTGCCTCAGCAAAAAGCAATATATATATATATATATATATATATATAGGAATAATAGGTATATTCAATTATAAGCTCCTTGAGGCCAGGGGCTATCTTTTGCCTTTTTAAAATTTACCCAGTGTTTAGTACATGGAACAGGGTTGTTATAACATATGTAAAGTGCTTTACACATCTAAAAATGGTTAAATAAAAGGTGGTCCTCATTACTGTTATTGCTGTTATCAGGGAGAGGTCTAGAGGTCTGGAAGCAAGACACAGCAAAGGCTGATCAAAGAGCTGTAATGACAAGATGATCCGGCAAGGAGAGGATGGGAGGAAATGTGGGGATGATGCCAGAAGTACAAGTTGCATAGTGTGGAAACAGTGGGAAAGTGAACCCTAATTTCCTATAGTTATACCCAGAGCTCAACTTCTATGTCTGCTTTTGGGGCAAAGTGAAGAGCTCCAAACAAGAAAGGGTTAAGTTATCCCCCGGACTTAACCACTAGTCCAGATGTCTTGTTGAAGACCTTCATTCCTTTGAAAATAGATATTAAATACCCTCCATGGAGATTTTTTTTAAAAACTAAAGCAAATTAACAAGGTAGATACAATATCCATCAGATACCTAACAGCTGGCTTCCCGTAGAATGCATGCTCCTTGAAGACAGAGACTGGAGAGAGTTTGGTGTTTTTGTTTGTTTATTTGTTGTTTGGTTTGGGGGTGTGTTTGTTTTTTTGGTGGTGGGGTAATCGCTTATTTGTTTTTATATCACTCAATGCTTAGCAATTTTGCTCTTTGGTCAATTAGTTGTGTCCAACACTCCGTGACCCCAATTGGGGTTCTCTTGGTAAAGATTTTGGAGTAGTTTCCTATTTCCTTCTCCATCCCATTTTATAGATGAGGAAACTGAGGCAAATAGGGTTAAGTAATGTGCCCAGGGTCATACAGCTAGCCAGTGTCTACAGCTAGATTTTAATTCTGAAAGATGAGTCTAACTTCAGGTCCATCACTCTAGCCACCAAGCAACCTAGCTGCCTAGTTCTTGGCAACAGTAAGCATTTAAAGAATGCATAGGGCTTTGAATTTAATCAAAGGCCTGGGGGTTGGTGCTCCCAACATTTAAACAGTTGTTTCCTTTTTATCAGCTCCAGCGTTTCTTTCCATCCTCCGGTCTTCCCAATAAGTTTAGGCTGGGTAAAAGTAGTGATTAATATAGACTAATAAGGTAGTGTAGGCTAATAAGTACCTAAGGCAGGATATAAATCCTGACCTTCCTGAATCAAAATGCAATACTCTCACAATCAGTAAAGAGAGAAAATCCAGGTATAGCCCAGATGTATCCATGTCAGCAGTGTATATTGATCTTAATTTTGGAGAATGCTAAATCTTTTAATAAGATGCCCCTGTGTGCCCTTTAAAGGACAGCTACTTCTTAAAAAAAAAAAAAACTCACCCCATTGTGGTTATTTTTAATGAGAATACAAAATCTAGAAGAGAAGGCCCCATTCTTCCCACCCCCACTGCTCCCCTTACAGGGAGGGTTCTATCCTCCTAATTCTCTCCATTCCCACTCTGAATATTTTGAGCTCATAAAAAGGACTTAGCTAGAGACTCCATTGGCTTCAGATGCTTGAGCTGCAAACAGTCTTGGCAGCAGCTCGAGGGGCTGACCTTGACTAGGATTTGGTCCTGTTGTGCCTTCCCTCAGAACTTGCCGCTATTAAGAAAATAAAGAGTTACAACCTAGTTCCATGGATCCCCAACACATTAAATGTTCTAATTATCTGGGATGAATCAGCACTTCTGCTCGGCATGTTGTCCTAGGAGGGCTTGGCAGGCGGCCTACAAATTGAGGAACTTCAGAAAAGTACTACCTTGGGCCTCCCAGACAAAACTGAGCTGAATTAACCCCATATTGAAGATCTATTTTGATATATTTTATTAATGATCCTGGTGGGAGGAGGGAGGTAGGAAGGAGTAAAAGAGAAGTAAGGATAAGGAAAAGGAAAAATGATCATTTCATGAGTAGTTCCTATTGTAATAGGAAAGGAAATGACATTTTGGGAAATTGAGAATTTTGAAGTCTAACCCTAAATTCATGTTAATTTGTGCTGTCACCCTCAATCAACCAAGTTTACTTAACTAGATGAGTGTTTTTACATTATCATTTGTGACACAGTCATCCAATATAACATCATAAAATAACAGTGCCTGGAAGGGAGGAAAATTCTTCTTTCTCACCATTTATTCCCATGTGACTTTGAACAAGTTCATTTTCCTCTCTAAGCTTCAATTTCCTCAGTTATAATAGGAAAGTGTTGAACTAGATGAACTCTAATCCTTTTCAACCCTATGATTCCATGATCTTTTCTCAGATCATAATTTGCTATTTGTTCTCCTTCAGTCATACATACTTCCCCTCCCCTACCGATTTCAATCAATGGATACTCCATGTATGGCCCATTAATAAATCTCTAGATATATCCATCACAAAATGAATAAAGTTTGAGACTGTCACTGAATACTAGGACCCTCCTCCCAGCAAGTGTATGGAATGCCATACAGGAAATAATATCATCAGCATTTATATCTTTGCACACAAAAGACATTGGTGTTGGTTGACAAATAAAGAGACTTCGATATGGAAAACCAAAGTGCTTCACCATTAATCCCAAAGCAGGCTTCTGACTCCTTCATGTGTACCCAGATATACAGATATCTAGTGCCTGATTCTTTGTCTATCCTTCTTTCTCAAAGAGTAACAAAAGGCTAACATGAATTTCCAAGCAAATGCATTTATGTCTATGTGTATATGTATGAATTTTGTGAGTATGTATTAAGTGCTCTCCTGACAGCAAGGACCCAGAGTAAGGGTTATAAGAGGGTTCCTCTCTTGAACTAGTTCCTATCCCCCACAGTGTTTAGTGGAATGTCAAGCATGACAAAGACCTGGATTTAGGCTATGAGAGACACTCAATAAAGTTGTTTAAATTGGGCTCCAAAAGGGGACACTTTCATCTTACCTTTTCCTCACAGGGGCCATTTTTCTGTGCTGAGCCCTAAAAATGTTGAGCCCAAAGAAAATCTCCTACACTTTGGAAATGATAGACAAACCCTTCTCTGTGCTTATCCCTGAATTATGCAGAGCAAATTTCTTCCTCCTAACTTATGTACACTGAGTAGCATCATTCTGTAGACCAAGGGGATTCAGAGGACAGAATTCCTATCAGTGCCCAAATCCCCAAGGGAAATGTTAAGTCCTAAAGAATCTTCATGAAATCTTTGAAGATGGTAGGAGACCATTTTGTAACTCATTAAACTCCATGATTGGTTAAATAGTCCCTAAGCAAATCAAGAGAGTTAATGCACACCTTGTATATGAACTCATACCTACGTACACACATACAAAGTAGGTCCTAGGAAAGACCAACAAGCATATAACCAATAATACCACACAGTTTCTGCCTTCAATCCTTTTGAGACTGTGTCAAAGTTGTTCTTTAACATTGAAATAATAAGCTATTAAAAGATGAAGGTGACCCTGCTCTGGATTTCCAGTAGATGATGATAATAATGACAATGACAGAAAGGTAGCAGGTATATAGTACTTTGAGATTTGCAAAGTGCTTTACATAATTCATAATACATAATAATACATAATTACATAATTACATAAATTTCTAATTTCATCCTCACAATAATATTAAGAAATAGGTGTTATTCAACATAACATTTTCATGCTCTCTATTGATGTTTACTTGAATTGTGTTTCCTTTCTCTGATTTTTTTTTCTTGTAGATATGATTTTTCTTGTACAGCAATGATGTGTGGAAATATGTATACATATACATATATTCAATTTGTCAAGTATTTTAACATAATTAACATGTAGTGGATTTCCTGCCATCTAGAGGAGGGGTGGGGACTAGGGGGGGAAATTTGTAACAGAAAGCTTTGTAAGGGTCAATGTTGAAGTATTACCCATACATATGTTTTGCAAATAAAAAGTTTTAATAAAAAAAAGAAATTTAAAAAAAAGAAATAGGTGTTATTATTATCCCTGGCTTAGAGATGAGAAAACAATGGCTCACATAGGTAAAGTAGCTTGCCCATGATCACACAGTTTTTAAGTCTGAGACCGTGTTTGACCTTGGTCTTTAACCTCTCTGGGCTATAGTTTCCCTTTCTACAAAATGAGACTTTTGAGCCAGAGACCTCTTCCAACATTAAAAGTCCATATACATACCCCAAGTATAAAACCAGAGATGCCAAAGGTTCCTGCCCACATCTCTCTTTTCTCTCCACCTTGAAGCTTAGACACCAGGGGAGGGATAGTGGAAGGGAGGGAAGAAAAAAGCTGGTTGTTGTTGTTGTTTCTTTCCCTCAGACAGAACAGAAGAAACCTGGTTTTTGCTGCATTAGAGAATCTGTGACCAGAGGCTGCTGGACGCGTATTATTTGTTTTAAAATAATACACAAGACTTACTTGACCTTGTGTCCCTTTCTAAAAATGGGTCTGGCTGCTGCCTGTAGATTGCTGGAGGGGATGCTGTGAAAGGAATAGAGGAATTCTCTTCTCTGCATGTCATGACAGCATCCTGAGGCTCAGGGTTATTGGGTTTTTTTTTTCCCTTTCTTTTTCTCTCTTTGTTGGTTTGCTTCTAAATCCTGAATTTTGCAAATGAAGCCATCAGGATAGAGTTCACAAGAACCCCGGAGGTTGCTTTTCCCAGCTCAGAGAGAGAAGCTGTCAGGTCTGAAGAAAAAGGGGGAAAATGATAGATCTACTCTGCAACTTTATGCTTATCCTGTTGAGATAGAGATAGATGCTGTATGAAGCTAGAGAGATGGGCTTCTATTTAAAGAATAAAAGAGCTTATGGCCACAACTGCTGGATTCACAAAGCTCGTTTACAGGGCAAGAGACAGACTGACGAGTGTGCTGAAATATAGGATCTTTTTCTAATCAAGATGAAGGGTTGGGTATATAATGTAGGTCCATTAAGGGGTATGAAGTGTATTTAGGGGGAGGTAATCATACGTTAGCTAGAAGCAAGGCCTCATCTGAGAAGTAATTCTAAACCAAGTGAGTGGAAAACCAACATGTATGCAAAAGATAGAGCAAGTGCTAAGTTTTAAGAATATGCAAGCCCATTTTTAAGCCAATCTGCCCAGAGAATGTCATGTGTTTCTCCTCGTGGAATCAAGACACCCAAATACCAAAACCATCAGAGGGGAGGACTGAGTACTAGAATTCTAAGTACACAATGAAGAAAATATAGAGTCACCTACCCATCCAGGATAGATGAAAAGCGGCATAATACTATTTAAAAGTAAAAGAAAAACAGCAATAGGAGAGAGGTTCCTTGGGCCTGCAATCCTTCTAAAATAAGATGGCTCAGTTGGAACTCACCCATCCTTAAGACAAAGAAGAGGGGAGCCTCAAAGAAGAGGCAGATTCTGTGGTCCTTAACCAAAGAGTAAACAGACAGTCTAGGCTATACTCAGAGTTCTTTGGCATAAATTGAATACTCTTTAGGGGAAATAGTACTAAAGGTATCCCCCCAAAATAGAGTACAATGGTCTAGATGAATTTTTGGGATAAAGCAAAAGCCATTTTGCAGTTGACAAACTTTAAATAAAATTGAAAAGCAAAGGAAATTAAAATGGATTAAGAAATTTATTTTATGTTCAAGGCACTAGCTAGGCAAATCCCTTCAGCTCCTGGAGGATTCAATCTACTCTACATTAGATCTCTCTCCAGACCATGTTTCACATATATTTCAATGATCCATTTTGACAACTGTTTCTGCCACTCATGTTCTCCTCCCACTTTCTAATCTAATTAATACTAGCAAAATACCAACTCATTATCCTATGGATCAGTTCAACCTACCTGTGTCTCTCCAGAAGATCCCTTTTTCTGGCTATCTTTTTCATACATACCTGGCCTTCTCTGATTAGAACATAGAATCCTTGAAGGCAGCTCTCAATTTTATACTTACATTTAACATAAAGTTCAGCACATAGCAAACATTGTTGTGAGAATCAATAAGATAACATATGTAAAGTGTTTTGTAAACCTTAAGGCACTATGAAATAGTTTTATTGGAATCCTTGACTTCTTTCAAAACTCAGTTCATGCAAGGCATCATAATGGATAGAGCAGTGGATCTGAAAGACCTCACATCAAATGCAGCCTTAAATATAGTGTAACCCTAGGTGAGACACTTTACCTCTGTCTGCCTTAGTTTTTTCAATTTAAAATGGGAATAATTACAGCACCTACCTTCCAGAATTGTTGTGAGATGAAATGAGAAAGCATTTTATGGTGCCTGGCACACAGTAGACTCTTACTAAATATTTGTTTCCTTTCTTCTATTTGTCTCTCCAAGATGCTCTGAGATGATTCCAACAGACTGCTGGTTGACTTTTCTGACATTTTTGTATTCGTCCTTTATTACTCAATCCTCCTTCCATTGTACCATCTTACCTCAGACTATATCATTTTTATCTTTTTTTTTAAAAAAAAAATAGTATTTTGTTTTTCCCCAATACATGCAAAAACAATTCTTAACATTCATTGTTTTTGTGTGAGTTCCAATTCTATCCATTCCTACACCCTCTTCGCCCTGCCTGAGATGGTAAGCAATCTGACATAACCTTTTATCTTTTGACAAATATCAAAAGAATTACTCTTTGAAAGACTCCAGGATAGAAATAGCACAGCATCAATATCAAGACAGAAATAAGTATCCACAGATTAGTGGTTTTGTCCCATCTTTTATTTTGCTGCAAATTCTGAGGCTAGCAAAAATCATGTCAGATTTCTGAGCTTCACTATCAGTATTATCTTTGATCAGTGGTATACTTTAGGGTTCATTATGCCTAAGGAAAGCTAAAAATGTAAAATTCAAGGGACATGACCTTCCCCAAAGCATATTCTCAGTATCTCCATCAGTACATATCACAATACCAATGTTATATGACAATGTCCTACTGCATTATGATTTTTCCATAATTGTAAGGACTTTCTTTTTTGTCTTTGTCCCCGGGGTCTACTTGATACCTAACACATACAAACGTTTGTTGATCAGTTGATTGATATACAATTTATGGATCTGTAATGAGCTCCACAAATTGTTCCTATGGTGGGGTCATTCCTCTGGCCACCAATTGTGCTAACTCCATAGATGAGTCCAACTTATCCAGTAGGGAAAGACAGGAATGTATCTAAATTCAAGTGACCCTCCTCAGTGCTGATCCCATTCAGAGATAGGAGATGTCTTGACAAGACAATAAAATGTGTGCAGTTGGAGGGGCTCAAGAAGCTATGGCCCAATCTAATGATCAGACCCCTGGGGTATCAGAACAGGGGACAAATCAGCCCAATCAGTGCAATAGTCAAGGGTAAGAGCATTCTTTTTCAAGGCAGATTTCCTATGATTAGCCCAATTTCTTTTTCAAGCATATATTTCCCTGATAAGAATCGACCTCTGACACTACTTGTATGCTGTGGCACAACTTAGAACTTGGTCAGACATCAGAGACACCAAGGTCATCCACTGCTTCCCTGCCATCATCAGCCTCTTGGCTTTTGGCCCGCTACTAGAGCTTAATGACTCTGGAAGAGAGAATGAGGTTGATGATTTTGTGCAACTCTGCTCCATTTAAATCCAATTCATGCACAAATCAATACATTACCCATTTCATTATGATGTCATTGGTCCTCTTTGAAAACAAAGGACAATAATAACCCACCAAAGTCTTCTCATTGCCCTCTGTTTCACTCCTTGGAAAATTGTTGTGCTCCATATCTCACATTCATGTAACAAATCATAAATACTGTATAAATGGGAGTTTGAATACTTTGATACTTTGATAAGTTTGATACTTACCTGTATGTGTTTAGGTCTCTCATGCCTGAAATGTTCTACCTTCCAAAATTCTGCCTTATAAGGTTGCTCTTCCTTTAGTATTTAGCTCTAATACCATCTTCTTCAAAATGTTTTTCCCAACCCTCCCAACTACTAATATCCTCCCTTCTAAATTTCCTTTGTATCTCTTACTTAATAACTTTACACTTATGTTGCATATATTTTTATGTCTACTCATCTCTTTAAAAGTGGAGTTTAACTCACCATACTTATATTCCTGATCACTACCACTCACCTGACACAAAGCAGATACTTAATAAACACATTGGTTGATTATTACTCTATTTTACAAAGATTTATACAAAGTACATGAGTTGTTTTTGTAGCCCCTGAAACACTGAAATAGAATACACTGACATAGAATAAGTACTAAAAAATGCTTAATGATAAAACTTGTTTAGAGAATAACCAGAAGGGCTGCAGAAAGAACATAAGAACTTTGATTCTCTTTTTCTAGAATTTCATTAGGCAGCATTGCCTTCCTCTACTAACCATATTTTTGCATGGCTCATTAAAGCAAGAAGAGGCCATGGTCAGACAATTGTCTCCCACTGCAGCAACACAATCGCTTCTACTGAAAAGGATAATGTGCATCATTTATGACTGTCTTTTTCTCCTTCACCTGCTCCTTAATTAGGGAGCCCCAGCCCTTGCAGAGTCTGTGGTGGTTTATTTTTATTCTGCCACCCACTATTAGTGGGGCTTCTCCCAGGCCCTCCTTTATTAGTGTATAGACTTAATTGATTAAATGCATGATTGATCGTCTAGGCCTGTTTTTCAGAATTATTCCCTTTATGCCATTTGTTTTCCAGATCTCCTGTTTTCTCAGAATAGTAAGTGCTGCTTAACCTTCTTTAGAAACACACCAGGCATCCATCATTTCCAACTATTTGCTCGCAGATATGGAGAGATAGTTGGGTTGCCTTGGGCATCAAATATATAATCAGGAGCCTGTACTCCTTCCCACTGACCCTCAATACTTGTGTGCACATGTCCTTGAGAGCCTCTGCCCCTGGTAAAGCCTTCATGATTTCCTAATCCTCTCCTTCAGAGATCTGTATACTAGATATCACTGCATTATATTCCAATCCATTGTGCTTTGGGTACTAGTTATTCTTCATATCTAACTATTTCCGCCTTCTGGGGCCAAGGAAAAATCAATTCAATTGGATGCACATTTATTAAGAAACTATATGCAAAGAACTATGCTGAGGGCTCATAATGCAAATACTCAAGAACAAAAAATTTCTTGCCCTCAAGGTGCTTATATTTTGTTGTAAAAAGGGTGATACCCTTTCTCTATGATAACTTAAAATTTGTAAAAATCCCTATTATGTCCTTTCTATATTCTTTTCTCTAGGCTATAAATATTCCCAATGAAGTACCCTCTATATCCTATTCAACTGTTTCTGGATAAATTATTAATCTCCAGATATTACAGATTCATAATATGTTCCGGTTTATTAGTTAATTTTTTCTAAAAATGTGGCACTCAGAATTGAATATGATGCTCTAGATGAGGTCTATCCACAGGCTACAGCAAAAATTAAATTTTTTAAATCTTCCTGTTTCTAGACATTGTTCTACTATTAATATAATTAAAAATCTCATAAGCTTTTTTGGCTTCTGGATCACACTGTTGGCTCATATTGGATTTTCATTTTACTAAAACCCTTAAAGAGGTCTTTTCCAAAGGAATTATTGTCTCGTTATATCCCTTCCAGACTATATTTAATTGATTTTTAAAATGCAGGTAGAGTTTATATTTGTCCCCACTGTTTTAACTTACTAGAATTATTAGTCTAACCAACAGAAATCTTTCGGGATCCAGATTTTTGCCTTTCTCAGAACCTGATTTCATCTTATACCAGCCTAATTTCATTCCAGTCTAGCCTTACATCTTTGGGGCCTCTAAACTGGGGGCCCTATGCTAATTTACAAGACTACAATAAGCTTGTACAGACTGAAACATTGCATGGTAGATTGGACTTAGTCAGCCACTCAGGCTGGATGTTAGACTTAGATAATTGCATTTTAAGAGGAGCTTTCTGGAAATAATATAAGCCCAAAAGGATGAAATGTTTGTTGAATATTTCAGATACTGTGACAGAAAGATGTTTTTGTTTTGTTTTGAGGAAGGAAGATCTTTCAGCACTTCTCAAATCATATCAGCTAGGTAGACACCTACTCCATTTAAAATTATTGGGCTACAGCACTCATATTTCATACCCTCTCCATATAGTATGCATCTCACATACCCCAAGTCAATTTCATATTGAACATAAAAGGAACCTACTTTGGGTGAAAATTTACTACATTTTCTTTTCTCCATATACCAGAACTTCTTACTACTTAGGTTCTGGAGATTTTTGAAGGGCCCAACCTCTCTGCATTATTGATTCCAGTCAACAAAGTGGGGAGCAGTATAATCTGTCTGTCTTTGTTCCGTTCACTTGGCGGTGTGTCCTCATTAGCCCCCTATGGATAGTCAACCTGTCAGCAGGTCTGCACTCCAACTGCCTGACCCCTGACTCCCACTCATTCTTCCACAAATTAATTTCCCAAATTGACAAATTAAAGTGCACAGTGTGCCCAAGGTCACTAAATCACACTGGGTTCTGGTAAATGTCAACCAGTGCTTTAAAAGGGAGGGGAGAGGTGAGGAGTTGAAGGGAGGTGAGAGGAAGGAAGCATGGACAAAAATGCATTAACTTGACCTCCCAAAATGTATATGAGAGTAATACTTATTTTTTAACTGCCATACAATCCTTTTTTTAAGATTAGAACAAAAAGGTTCACTTATAGACATATTTGAAGATTATGTGAACCATATTCAAACATATTAGGCACTTATAAAAGATTTTTTTTATTATTTAGTATAACCCAGTCTTGAAAAACTCACATAACAAACTTCAAAAAATCTTTACATTTTTAAAGGACTTTCGCATTTGTCTCATTTGACTCTTAAACCAACCCTACAAAGACAGCAGGTATTATCATTTCGGTTTTATAAGTGGGAAAAAGAAATGTAGATTGATGAAGAAGTTTTGCCAAGGCAATAAAAAGAATGATAACAATAATAATATTAATTCACATTTATATAGTGCTCAAAAGATTGACAAGCTAACTCTCCACAGCAACTCCATACTAATTAAGAGTAGAACTGAGATTAATTTCAGATCTCAAGTCATTTCAACAAATGCCCATTCAGTGCCAAATATGTTAAAGGTCATTTTGCATTTTTTTCTTTATTTTGTGGGCTGATCTTTATAGTGGGTTGATAAAAAAGCAAACAACAACAACAACAACAACAACAAACCAAAATATATTTCACTTGAATGGAGCATTACTTAAGGGAATGTCCACATCCGTAAAATCACAGCTTTACTTGAGGATATTCAAGATATTATACAACCTCTCAGGTCAGTGCCCTTCTCATTTCACTAAACCCCTTCTCCTTTAAGAAAGAAATTATGCACTTGGGTACTTAACATTTAAAGTGAGATGCTCCCCTTCAGCCAGAACATAGATCAATCAGCAAATACTGAGTGCTTACTATATGCAAGGCCTACTAGTTGCTGTCTAAAATTGAAAAAAAAAAAAGTATTCTGACTTTGGGAGGCTTTCATTCTGCTTGGGAAAGCATGATAAGCAAAATAGCAAAGAGCATTGCTGAGTTTCAAATGAATGATGAATGAAAAATATATATTAATATGTATTAATTATTAACTTATTTAACTTGGTATTACTTATTAATACATAATTTGTATATGCCAACCATTTTGCTAAGTACTGTGGATACAAATATGAAAGAACTTATATTTTAAATAAGGGATACAATACATATAGGTGGTCAGGAAAAAGTGTTTTGGTCTGAAAAGTCACTAGAATTGTAAATGGAAGCAGGGCGGCACTTTTTTTCATGTCATCCTTTTTTCCTTGTGTAACATCCTCTTGGAGGCATAGAGAGACCCTTCCCTCTGAGCCCACTGAAGAAGGGGGGCTCAGATATTCTCTTACTGCTTCCCATCCACCAAGAGGACACTTTAAAAGGCTACTGAGCCAGAACTCCATGGATATAACAAAGGTACAATCTTTGTCCCTCAGATTTTTCCTTACTGAAGTACTTTAGTATAAGGATAACTCTGATTGTTGGAGAGCCAGCAGAGAAATATTCTTCCTGTTAACACATGACTTCTTAGGCAAGCTTATGTCTGGTTATAAGTCTGTCTCTTATTAATCTTTTTTCTCTCAGTACTCAGTCTTGAGAAATCTTGAAAGGCAGCTGGCATCTTCCTTCTTTCTGGGGACCCAAGGATCAGGATATAGAAACAATTATAGTGGCAACATTGGCAGCAGAAGCAACAGGCTGGCAAAGAATGAGGCAATGGTAATATTGAAATGATTAAAATTCTTGGAGCAAGGGATGGACAGGAGGTGGGGGGATGGAGAGAAGAAACAGCTAGGGTGGCGATTAGGTTACATAGTCCCAGGAAGTTTAGTGCTAAGCATCTTAGCTCTCTCCAGCCTTCTCTGGAGGACCAGTTCAGTGGGTATATTAGCAGTAAGCAAATGACTGTCCAATAAAGATAGTAAGTGCTAACACAAATGAACATATGAAGTAAGAGCCAAGAAAGATCATTTCTGGCTGGGGTGATTAGGTCAGGCTTCACAGAAGGGGTGGAATTTAAAGAATGGATAAGATTTTAGATAACAAAGAGATGGAGGAAGGGTACTCCAGTCAGAGAGAACATTATCTATAAAGGCATAGGGAACTGTGAGGTATGTTTAGGGGTAAGATTGTTCAAGAACCCTAAAACTCTAGCAGAATACAACAAGCATTTGTTAAGCATCTGCTACATGGAAAACAGTGTATTACTAGGTATTGGGGAAGATACATCATTGAAAAAGAATGCTCTCCAATTTGGAACTATGCCAAAGGGCTATCAAACTGTGCATACCCTTTGACTCAGCAGTGTGTCTACTGGGCTTATATCCTAAAGAGATCTTAGAGGAGGGAAAGGGACCCACATGTGCAAGAATGTTTGTGGCAGCCCTTTTTGTAGTAGCTAGAAACTGGAAATTGAAGGGATGCCCATCAATTGGAGAGTGGCTGAATAAATTATGATATCTGAATATTATGGAATATTATTGTTCTGTAAGAAACGACCAGCAGGATGATTTCAGAGAGTCCTGGAGAGACTTGCATGAACTGATGCTGAGTGAAATGAACAGAACCAGGAGATCATTATACATGGTGATGATCAATTCTTATGGATGTGGCTCTCTTCAACAATGAGATGATTCAGGCCAGTTTCAATGGCTGGTAATGAAGAAGGCCATCTGTATCCAGAGAGAGGACAGTGGGAACTGAATGTGGACCACAACATGTATTTCCACTCTTTTTTTTTTTTTGGTTGTTTGCTTGCATTTTGTTTTCTTTCTCATTTTTGATCTGATTTTTCTTGTGCAGAATAATATTTATGGAAATATGTATAGAAGAATTGTACATGTTTAACATAACATATATTGGATTACTTGCCATCTGGGGAGGGAGTAGGGGGAAGAAAGGGAAAAAATTCGATTTTGTAAGAGTGAATGTTGAAAATTATTCATGTATACATTTTGAAAATAAAAATTTTAAATTAAAAAAAGAAAAAGAATGCTCCCTCTTTTCATGAGGTTTCCAATATAAAAGAGAATAAAAAATGGATGTAAATAACTATCATACAAAATAGAATGTATTAAGAATTAACAACGTGTTTGCTTGCATTTTTTTCACATTTTTTCCTGTTTGATTTGATTTTTCTTGTGCAGCAAGATAATTGTATAACTATGTATGCATATATTGGATTTAACATATATTTCTACCATGATTGACATATATTGGACTACTTGCTATGTAGGGGAGGAAAGAGGGTGAGGGGGGATTGGAACCAAAGATTTGCAAGCATTAATGCTGAAAAATTATCCATGCATATGTTTTGAAAATAAAAAGCTTTAAAAAAAGAAAAAAAAAAGAATTAACAACAAAGAACCATGTGAAATCAAGAAATAAAGGTCCTTTCCAAATGATGATATAAGTGAAGGCGTCAGACTTGGTGGCAAAGTCTCTTAGTCTAGCCAGTATCTCCTCTGATAGTATGACCAGCACATCCTCATATTACCACCACCACTGCCCTTTGGAGAAAACCAAAAATATGGTAGAATCACTCACCAGCTTAGACCTAGTACATGTAAGAAAAAAGAGTTTAGCGAATCTACATAATTATGTATTAACATATATAGACAACTAGACTAGATGATTCAGGACTAAAGCCAAATTCAATTTTGAATTATCTAAATTGACTATGCATGTGAACTGATTAGATAAATAACCAAAATTACCAATTCTCTAATTCATCATTACATTTTATAATATGTAGTTCTAGCCCAATATACCAATAGTATCAAAGCAAAATTTGATTTTTGTGTCTATATTGTCTTTAACGGTTTGGATGGTATCACAATAAAATTGCATATGTGAGTCATGTGTATATATGCATATGCATATATATACACACATATACATATATATGCATATATATAGCACCTTGCATATCTAGTATGTGAAGTCATAAAATTTGCTTCTCCAGGCAACAAAATGATTGGGTCAACAAAAAATGCCTTAATGTTGCTTTTAAGACCACTAATTGATTCTGCTGCCCGGATATCCACTTGCAAGGCATTCCCCAGCCTAGGAACATTAACACACAAATGCTCTGGCACCAGCTGTCTTAAGCCTAAATCTGGTCTCCACCAAAAGGGTAGCATTAAATGTCTTCTCATTTTACATGTTTTCATTTTTATAACAACATTCCTGAAGTTCGAAGCTACTGTAGGTGGGTTAAGGAACAGGATGGCGACCTAAAAGTCAAAGCCTGTTTTGGTGTCTTCCTTTTGCTGAGAGACAGGTCTAAGAAGAGGGGCATAGAGTCATCCTGACAGCAGGAGAGGAATGATTTATTGGGAAGTCTCAGGCACTGACGCCTGTAGAGAATTAGAAAAAGGAGCCCTGGGATTCATATCCCAAGTGAACTAGATGAATTAAGGCAGAAGAAAGAGATATCATTTCTTTTGTGTACAGATCAATATAAAAGAACCAATATAAAAGAGTTATGTAGTGTCTGAAGTGGACCTTCCTAACTGGATCTAAGTCTTTTTCTCTTCTGGGTAGATAGTCATAAAGGTAGCAGAGTAGATAGAGAGTTGGACTCAGAGTCAGCAAGACCTGAAATCAAAACTAACTTTAGGTACTTACTAGCACAGTCACCCTGTGCCTCAGTCTCCTATAAAATTGAGATAATAATAGCACCTACCTCCCAGAATAATATATATAAAGCATTTAGCACAGTGCCTTGGGCATAATAAGTATTTAATAAATACTAGTTATACTGGGACAGCTAAGAGTCATAGTGGATAGAATATTGGGCTTGAAATCAGGAAGATTCATCTTCATCAGTTCAAATCATGCCTCAGACACTTATTAGCTGTGTAACCCAAAGGATGTCATTTAACCCTGTTGGCCTTAGTTCCTCATTTGTAAAATGATCTGGAGAAGGAAAGGGCATATCAATCCAGTATCTTTACCAAGAAAATTCCAAATGGGGGTTATGAAGAGTCAGATATAACTGAAACAAAATTATTATTATTATTAAAGGGTAAAAAAGAATCAGAAATTGCCTCCAACAGGTACTAAGTTTCCCTGAAGTAGGTCAAAATTCAGGATACAGTCAATTAATAAACATTACTTAAGTGCTTACTGTGTGTCATGCAGCATGCTAAGTGCTATGAGTATAAATAAAGGTATCTCTCAAGGAACTCAACCTTATAGTAGAAATGAGAATTTATTACTGATGTGATCTTTTCTGCCCTATTCAAACCACTCTAGCTCTTGTTTATGTCTTTAAATATATGGGTGCTTCTTCAGTGAGTATCCCTATTAACTAATAGCAATCAGAGTGCAATAATGGATTAGAGCTCTTGGGATTAAGTCCATATCAAATATTTGCCAGTTTTTAACTCTCCCTTTTAGAACAAGAATCTAGAGAGAGTTCCATACTCATGAATTTACCCAAGTGAGAATTATCCTAGGCACAAAATAAGAGCTCAATAAATATTATTTAATAATTTCAAATAAGGAGGCTTTGGTGAAAAGATTCAATAAAATTCTGTAAATAGACCTCTAAAGTTCCCATTGCCACCATTCCCTAGAACTTCCTTTTCAGGGTTCTGACTTATAAAATGATTTTGGGTGTGGACTCTCATTCCATTGGGGATGGCTGTCTGCCCTTTAAGGAAGATCCTGCACTTCATAGAAGGAAATGATGCATGTTTCATGTTCTGCATTATAAATTCATAAATACCAGAGAAGGTAAGATGAGGTCATAAACTAGACAGTTGAGAATAACAGATTGGCACTCAGGACTAGTAGATTTTATTACAAGTTCTGCCAGAGAAAGAGACACTCCCTTTTTCTGAGTCTTGGTTCTTTTACTTGTTAACTGGGATTGATTGACGGGAACAATCATTCTTGTACAAGTGACCTCCTTCCCAGACCATGTGACCCCATGAAGGATCATCAGCATCATCCGGTAACTGGAGGAATACATTTCTCATGAATCAGATTTTCTCCCTTTCCACAGCAAGAAAAGCATGGGCATTCTGCCCTCCAGTCACAGAGGAGATTCTCCAATGAAGGGTAGCCCCATCAGAGCCTTGGTAGAACACTATAAGAACTTCAGTTCTCCATGATCCTTCCCCCCCACCCCTTTTCCTCTGCTCCTGTTTAGGCAGCCCTCATTAAATCCTACAGATATATAAATAGGACCATATGCAGCATTAAGGTTATAAATTCTTCTGATTGCCAATATCCTGGACAGCCAACAAAAAGGCTCATAGTTTAGCAATCCAGGTTGTTAGATGGAGCCAAGAGTACCACGCACTCTTGGTCACCATTCCTAAGTCTCATAAGATTGAGTTTTCCCAACAGCAATGAAAATTATAGAAAGGAAGATTGCATGAGGATATTCCATATAAGGAGATGGTCAAAAGCACTGGGGAAACCACCTACATCCTGTGTTTATATAATAATCTGTTTATAAATCCTTTCTGCTGTAAACTCAACCATCAGCTCTTCAGATGCATTACTAAGAAGGAAAATAAGTCTCTCCAGCAAAGGGCCAACTAATAAAAATTGAGGAGATGGAAAAAAAAACAGGAAACATCTTGTTACATTCACAGACCATCAACGAGTAAAATGTATTTACTGAATGGACACTATGCTAAGACCCCTCATTCTAACCTGGTTGCTCTCCATTTAAGCAAGCCAAGTCAACAAGCATTTATTAAATGCTTACTATGTATGAAGCACTAGGTTAAGCTATGTGGAAATAAAGAAATACAAAACAACAATAAAGACAACAATCCTTGTGTCAAGGAATTCATAGTCTAATAAAGGAGACTACTATATATAAACAGGCTATATACATGACAAATTGGAGAAGAATTTAAAGGGGAGGCAATAGTATTATGAAGAATTGGGAAAGGTTTCTTGGAAAAAGTGGGATTTTAGCTAACATCTGAAGGGAAGTCAGGAAGCAGAGATGAGGAAAGAGCATTACACACTTGGGAGATATCCAGGAGAAATGCATGACATCTGGAAATGGAGTCTCTTGTAGGAACTGCAAGGAGGTCTTTGTCCCTGGATCATAAAGTACATGGAAGGGAGTAAGATATAAGAACACTGAAAAGATAGAAAAGGACAAGTTATAAGAAGCTTTAAAAATTAAACAGAAGATTTTATATTAGATCCTGTAAGTAATAGAGAATCATCAAAGTTTATTAATTAGGGGGTAGGGGGAAACTTTAAGAAGATCACTTATCATTGAATGAAAGATCACTTATCATTTAGTGGAAGATAGACTAGAATAAGGAGAGACTTGAAGCAAAGGGACCAATGAGGACACTACTGCAATAGGGATGAGATGATAAAGAACTGATCCAAGGTGGTAGCAGTGGCAGAGGAGAGAAAGGAGAATTATGACAAAAGCTATGAAGTCAGAATTGACAAGTCTTCTTGGCAACGGATTGGATAAGGGGGGAGAGAGGAGGAGAGAGAAAATGAGAATGACACCTAGATTTCAAGCTTGAGTGACTGGGAAGGTGGTGCTACTCTTGACAGTTATGAGAAAATTAGGAAGAGGGAAGGAATTCAAGGGAAAGATGAGTTCACTTTTAAACCTGCTGAGTTTAAATATGACATTGAATTTGACATGTCCAATAGGCAGTTTAGATACGTATGACTACAGATCAGGAGAAAGATTAGGACTGGATAAATAGATCTGAGAACCATCTGCAAAGATATTATAATTGAATCCATGGAAGCTGATGAGTTCATCAACTGAAATAGTTTGGGGAGGGGGGGAAGAGAAGAGGGCTCAAAATGGGGGAAATGACTTTGCTTATTTCCCTGGGAAGGAATTATCCTCAGTATCATCATTCCTCTTTATTCCCTCAAGCACACCACAAGGGTTGTTCAACTAGGATACCCACACACAGAGAGAGACAAAACCAACAATTTATTTCTTTTTTAAAAGTATTTTATCCTTTTTCCATATAAATACATCAAAATGCAAAGCCTATATCTATACAACACTGAGATGACCAAATGAAAGGGGAGAACTCAACCAATCACCATCTTTTTTTGTTAGGATAATAGTACATCACATGTTCCATTGGAAAAAGAGCATTTGCAGTTTAAATTGACTTGTAGTTCTAGTTGTGCTTTTAACATCTATCTATCCTTGACCCTCAGTTTCTTCATCTACCAAAAAGGAATATCTCCTTGGCCTAATTCATTGGTATGTTGTAAGGATCCGATGAGATAATGCATGTGAAAGTACTTTGAAAGTGCTAAGTGTTTTAGAAAAATTTAATTAATTATTATTGTTAATTAATATTGTTCATTTTTCATAGAATTTGACTGAAATTTTGAGTGAATTGACTTAATTAGCCAAGTCATTTTTCTAATTGACAGTTATCATTCAAGTTATGAATTCAGATGATCTCCACACTAATTCTACATTCAAGCAAAGAACAAAAAGGCTTTGTTAAACTAAAAGATGATTACAATTATTAGAATAGCATCACTTGCCAAATTAAAATGTTTCCATTAGCACAAACACTGGATTGCACACCCAGTGTTTTAAATCACTTTAATCTCTGTGAACATCAGTTTTCCCATCTATAAAATTAGGAGGTTAGCTCCTGTGATTCTACAGAACCCCTTATTAGTTGCTGTGAACCTAGTCAAAGACTTTCAGAATTGTGTTCTACCTCAAATTCTCAATTACATCTTTGATTTGGCCTTGGTTTTAATCTTGATTGATTAATCAGTTTTATGATCATTGAGATACTGTCTTGTTAGATGCTATAGAAAACCACTTGTAAGAGCTTCCAGGTTAAAACAAAAACAAAATTAAGAGAGCAAATAACTTCCTTCTTGGTGGTACTCCTTTAATCTTAGTGTTCTTTAAAACAGTCATCCAAAGAAGAGAAAGGGGAGAGAATAACCTGAACCAGTGGCTTAAGATAGCCCCCTATTATGATGTCCTGCTAGAACGGTCACTTTATTCTACCCCACTAATCATTCTGGGTCTCCATTTCTTTATATGTAATAGGGAGATAAAAACTCATATCTAATAGTTAGGATTGCATAAAAGTATCATTAACTGCCTTGACAGCATAACAAGAGATGTCTTATAAATCTGGTCTTATTGGGCACCCTTGCATCATTATCTCTTAGCCCCTTGGATCACTCAGGTTTAACATGCCATCTACCTCTCATTTTCCGGACTAAGTTTGCTATATTCATCTTTCAAAGCAGACAGAGAATGATTCATCCAAGTTGCCTCTCAGCCAAGAAATTTCCAAGTAGAGTACTGGCTTTGAATTCAGAAGACATGGATTCAGACCATGGGGTGTTTATTACCAATGTGTCCCTGGATAAGTCACATATCGCCACCAGGTCTCAATATTTTGATTTGCAAAAAAACTGAAAAAAGTGGACTAGATGACTTCAAGGGCCTTTCTATGATTGTAATGAAGTTAAAAGCAACAGGAAGTAGATTGGGACTTTCATTTCATTTTGGTTTTTTCTATCCTTATTCAACAAAGAGGTCCCCATTTAAGTTACCTGGGCAATAACAACTTTCATTTCCTAATAAAATAGCCAAAAAGATTATAACTGTTCTAAGGGATTTCTTGCTGAGAAAGTAAAGACCTGAGGGACTTTAATCAAGGAACCTATAAATACCACCCAAGACCTTGCAAAGCTCATTAGGGATGGGCATGGCACAGATGTGAGGAACAAACAGTGAGGTGGGGACAAGTACACCAGCATTTCTAAATCTGGTCTCCTTGATTGATAAAACACATGCTTCAGGGATGAAGAGGCAATCATTAAAAACAAATCAATCTGTCATGTTTCATTTCCCAGCTTCTAGACTCTTTTCTGAGTTCCAGTTCAATTCTTGATCGCAGCTAGGTAAATACTAAGATTCCATATTTCCATAGTTTCATATCTTATAGCATCAGAAAGATAGGTTTGAGAAGAGACAGTGACAATGTAAAGAAACAAGAGAGTTAAAAAAATAAATTGGTGATGAGGAAATGAAAGTTTGGGGTTTGGGTTTTTTTTCCCTTCAAAAAAATAATCAATCCATTCATACAAGATTTTCCCAAGCAGTGTACCACTTAACTATCTAATGCCTTCCTTTTTATTTATAAACCCTTTCTAAATATTATTAAGTCTACTCTGACTTCTTTCATTCCTTTCTTTCTTTGAAGACTGAGGATTTAAGACCTGTGCATAGTCAATCAGTCAATAAATATTTATTATGCACCTACTATGTGCTAGGCACTGGTCTAAGAATGTTTAAGAGGAATTTCCTACTCTCGAGAAATTCTCAGTCTAATGGGGAAAATAACATGCAAACAATTATGTACCAACAAGCTATCTACAAAAATAAATTTGAAATAATCAAAGAAGAAAGGCACTAGAACTAAAGGGGATTAGGAAAGACACATGTAGAAAATGAGATTTTAGTTGGGACTTGAAGGAAGCTAGGGGAAATAGAAGGCAGAGATGAGGAGGGAAAAAAGCACTCCAGACAAGGAGGACAGGCAGCGAAAATGCCCCAACTACTTACATCTCTTTTCCTCACCTTCCCTCCTTAGAGAACAGTAATTAATTAGTTTGTCCCATTTCAATTTATTATTCTACCCCAATCACAATCTTTCTGGTTCCTTCCTATCTTCCATTTTTCCCCCATCTCCTCCTTGAACTAAAAGCTCTTTCTTCAATGGTACATCTGTGGGTATTTTGCCATTTATCCTTTCACTAGAGAAATCACAGCTTCTCACATAGCTCATCTTCCACTCAGATACCAAAATGATTTTCTAAAGTACAGGCCTGATCATGCCATTGACCTCCTTTCCCCTCCCCTCACCTTAGGCAATTCTCTAAGACTGCTTGTCAGATAAGATGCTTTTGGTAAAGGGATTTTTCCAATGGAAGCTCCATGCCCTGATGAAATCACCAGTCAAGAATAGGAAAAAAAAATTTTTTTGCAAGTGTTTCTACCTTTCATTGTTTCTTTATGAAGTATTACATCAACTACAATTCAGTTTGGGCCACATCATAAGTATGTGAGGTTGAGAGCATTGATTGCATTTCAATTAAGGACCCTTTACTTTCCCCTGAAGTTCAGGTATCATACATTTGGGCAAATGAATTATTTATTATTTATGTATAACTGGGGATAGCAGAATTCTTCCCACCTGAAATAACTGAAATTAGTCTATAGGCTGCTTTATTTTCTCAAGTTCCTATTTAATCAACTAATTTTTCATTAAGAGGGAAAATCTTTCCAGGCCTATAATTTTAAAAGGGACATTATAATTCCTGTCCTTCTGTTGCTAATATAGAGGGAGAAACTGGTTTCTGTAGGATGAGAAGCAAAATATCTTTTAGGATATTGGAATTAATACTAGTAAAGGAATATCAATTTCTTCCATTTTTAAAAGTACCCCAAATACCATTTTACCTGAAACCCCTCTTTTAAGGGCATCAATCTGTCAATAATTATTTTAAAAGTTCTTACTATGAACTAAATATTATGCTTAGTGCTCAAGATACACAGAAATATAAAAGTATTTTCCCCTCCAGGAGCTTACATTCTAATGAGGAAAACAACATGCAAATAACTATATTTTGGTTATCATTTCAGTTGTGTCCAATTGTTCAGGAACCCATTTAGGGTTTTCCTGGCAAAAATACTGGAGTGGTTTGCCATTTTCTTCTCCAGTTCACTTTCTAAATGAGGAAACTAAGGTAAACAGGGTTAAATGATTTGCCTTGGGTCACACACCTAATAAGTATCTGAAGTCAGGCTTAAATTAAGAAAGATGGGTCTTCCTGACCCCAGATTCAACACTTATCTACTGAGTCATCCAGCTGCCCTCCCAAATAACTATATATATAAACATATAACATATATGTATGTACATAACTATGTAATGTAATGTAAATGGAAGGCATGGGTGAGGAGATGGAGATAGGCAAAAGTCTGTTGCAGAAGGGAAAATTTGAGTTCTGGTTTGAAGGAAGCCTGGAAAGTCAGCAGTAGGAGGTAAGTAGGGTCAAATATGCCAGCCATGAGTACAGCCAGTGCAAATTCATAGGATCAGGAGATGAAATATTGTGTGGCCTGTGTAGTGGATGAATCATAGAATACATAGAAGAGAGCAAGTTATAGAGCATTAGGAAGAAAAGAAGGAGTCAGGTTGTGAGGAGTTTAAAATGACAAATGGAATTTTATTTTGATCCTAGAGATAATAGGGAGTCCACTGGAGTTTATTCAGTAAAGAGCAAAAGGATGCAAGGCACAGGGGCATAATCTAACCTGTACTTGAGGAAAATCACTTTAACAGCTAAGTGGAAGGCAGCTGAGAATAGAGGCAATTGCAATGGTCCAGCCAGGATAAAATGAGG
Organism: Myrmecobius fasciatus; assembly: GCA_023553655.1. NCBI lineage: Eukaryota > Metazoa > Chordata > Mammalia > Dasyuromorphia > Myrmecobiidae > Myrmecobius > Myrmecobius fasciatus. Next base: position 729,159 of record JAJPUD010000186.1, on the reverse strand, counting down.
ACCTCTACAAGGATAGCATCTAGGTAACAGGAGAAAAGGAGACATATATAAAAGAGATAAAGATAAGAATTATAAAATTTGATACAGGTTATTTATGTGGATGGAGTGAGAAGAAATGAGTAGTCAAAGCTGACTCTGAAATTAGAAACTTGAGTGATAAGAAAGATGGTGGTGTTGGGAAGAGGAATGGTTTTAGAGGAAAAAGGAGTTCAGTTTTAGACATGGTAACCCTGAAATGCTTACTGGATATACTATCTAAAATTTCCAAAAGACGGAGTTTGACAATGAGTTTCCTTTCCAGCACTAATCATCAATCCCTGCATTATTTTACAAATGAGCAGAGTCAGACAACTTAATTGACTTGTCCAGATTCACAAACAGGAAAGCTGAGATTTGAACCTAGGTTGTCTGACACTCAAAGGCAATTTTTTTTTTTTGTTTTGGGGTTTGTTTGTTTTTTTGGTGAGACGGTAACTAAGGAACATTGTCCACTACGATCATCTTTAATTATATGGCATAATATTGAAATGTCAAGTATGGCAGTTCTCTAGGCCAATGAAGAATGAGATAGCAAGGTTCCCATTCCCTTTTGGGAATGTCCCAATTGGCTTAAAATTTTTCCTTCATGTTTTCTGGAATGTCAGCTGTGGTTCCACTTCTGGCATGAGAAACACAATCCAAATTGAGTCCTAACTTCCAAGTACAGCAAGCTCCTCTGAGATTGTTAAAGTTTAAAGAAAGGACAAGTATGGTATAATGGGAAATAGAAGAGAATTGGGTTCTACTCCTATCTCTTCCACTAATGGGCCACGTGATTTTGGTCAAATCACTTGACCTCTTGGAGTCACACATTCCTCATATGTCATATAAAGCCTTTAGACTAAAGGTCTTTTCTCTTGTAAGGTCTTTTCTCTATATCTAACATTTTATGATTCTAGGAGAAGTTGAAGGGAACGTAGATATGATCAAATTTCTCTCTCCCCCTCCCATCTCTTGGAGGTGAGAAAACTGAGTCCAAGAAGGGTTGAGTGACTTGTCTAAGGCCTCATAAATAGCTAGTGTCAGAGTTGGGAGCAGAATTTAAGTCTTCTGTATCTTACTCCAAGATTCTTTTCATGATAGCATTCTGCCTTTCATGAAAATGCTTTCAAATATTTCAAGGATTGAAATGTGAGAAAAGGTTAGACTCATTCTGTCTGGCCTCCAGAGAGCAGAACTAAGACCCATGTATGGAATGTAGAAGGAGGAAAATTTGAACATCACTGTATCTCTATCTCCCACTTGCTCTTATTTCTATTCACTTGCTTCTGAAGTGAACCCACCATTGTGAGGCAAAGATACATGGAGAAAAAATTACCAATCCATAAGTTATTTTCTCATATTCATAAGTTAAAAATTGGTATACCTCAAGAATACTTTTGATTAAATCATGAGAAGAGAGCAAGTAGGTTTTACATATAATTTTCTACTGTGGACATCTTGATAGCCATACAACTGACAAAAAGATATAGGAAAATCAAGATCCTGGTTGATCTTTTATTTGTTGAATTTACGAAAGTATTTGACTTAGTTCAAGGAAATACAGCCTTGAAAAGTCTCTTCATACAAGGGACTCCCACATATATGTTAAAATTATATATAACATTTTATATAATTGAATAAATTACAGAAATAGTTTATTTAGCTATCTATTGATAACTGACATCAAGCAAAGTATAAAATGGAGAGACATATGCTCATTTAGAGTATTTACCGGTGTCATGGAGGATGTTCTGCATAGAGTTCATATAAAAAAAGTATTTCCTGTTGATGGTAAATGCTTCAAAAATACTCCTCCTATTCAAAGACGACATTGTACTACATGCATCAATCAACTCATGAAATGTTACACAGCATCAGTGCAATTTAAAAGAGGTTGCCCTAACTAGCCACATAAGGGAAACAAAGTGGATGAAAAACATATACTGTTCCACTAAGATATTCAAGCAGACAATATAGCAGTCTTCTTGTGATGTTATTAAGCTACAAATCACGAAAAAGCACAATCTTAAAAGAATCAAAATAACAAGTAACCTGAACGACAATTAAAAAAAATACACAGTGGCTGTAAAAAGATAACAGAACATTGCCACTAGTGATTTTCATGGTAGAAATAACATAAAACATTAACAAGGAATAAATAATTCAAAAAGAAAGACAAAACTTTGTTACCCCAAGATGTTAAAAAAAAAAGTATTCAATATATTAAGTGGACTATACATAGAGGATTGATAATAATAGCCAGCATTTATAGAATACTACTATGTGCCAGGCATTGCTCTAAGCACTTTACAAATTTATAAAAAGCAATTTACAAATATTATATCAGTTGATCTTTTTTATAACACTAGGATTAATTGCTACTCTGATCTCCATTTTACAGTTGAAGAAACTGGGGCAAGTAGGTTAAGTAACTTGCCAAGTTCACACATCTAATAAATGTGTGAAACTGGATTTTACTCAAGTTTTCCTGAAGCCAGATCCCAAATTCTATCCATCACACAGCCTAGGTACTTCAGAAAAAATAGATGAGAATTATACAGGATAGATAAGAAGGTAAAGAAGATTTGTAATCTGCATCAATGGAGAGAGTGCCTACCTTAGGAAAATCATGTGTGCATCAGAGTACCAGATATAACATTCTGCAATTTGAACTATCCCAAAATGGAATACACACAATTTTGAGATGTGAGTTCATTCAAGCTATCCAAGTGGGAGACTAGGTATTAACAAGCGTCAGAAATATTGTGCAGGGAAATTACTCTTTAGAAAAGATTGGACTAAATGAATTATAAGGACCTTTTTAACCATAAGATTCTATTATTTTATCTATCCACATAATGCACATATGTCCTAATTGTAGAATTTTGTCTTTATTTGTCTTTATTCTTCAAAGTCTCTAAATAATAAACCTTTCTTTCAAAGACACATGGGAAAATACAGAAATGGTAATAATGATAGTTATGTCTTATTATTTTATTAAGCATCATTTATTCCTCCAAATCTTGCTCTAATGCCCCATTTTGGTATGGAATTCTTGAGTTTCAAAGACTTCCAGTGGAGTGTGATCTCAGGCCTGGTCTTGATAAATTCAGAAATACTTATCATCAGAAAACCACCAAATGATGAGTTTTTGCCTGGCCCTAATGATACAATTTGACTAAAGAATTGAGGAGGTCATGAACTGCATCAATGAGTAAAATACACTCCTTATTGAAATCTCAGATCTTTGAAATATTGAAGCACTGGGTACAAACTCAAGGTCAGAAAAAGATATGGAAAGACAGATGAACAGAGACAAAGTCTATCTAGGAGATGAGATGCTTTCAATGTCACCATAGCCCTGTGGGGTCACCACCACCTATATAAGCTAGTTAATGTCAGTAGGTAAAGCCGTTTAATGTTAGAAAAGATTATAGCAACATATGGCTAAGAATGTGTAGCCACACAAAGAAAAGAAGACATTCCATTGTAACAGAAGAATAAAGTTACAGCAGCTGACAAGTCTGAGCTAGGTTTTCTAGGAGATTGGGAAAGATGACCACTTCTAAATGAAATTGTTTGTACTCTGGCTCCGAAAATAAAAAAGCTCCTATTTCTTAATCTTTGGTAAATCCACAGGATAGTATCTAGAATGAGATAGATTGAAACAAGACTCAGGCCAAGAGCAATGATTTTCAAACTTTCAAGTTTCAAAATCCCTTTATATTCAAAAATTATTGAGGACCCCAAAAAGCTTTTGATAATATGCATTATATCTAGTGATGTTAACCCTATTAGAAATTGAAAATGATAGATTTTTTAAAATTAATTCATTCACAATAATAAATTATTTTTTGTTAATGTTATATTTTGTATGAAAAATAACTACATTTTTCAAAATTAAAAAAATAGTGGGAAAAGTGACATTTAACATATTTTTGCAAATCTTCTGATATGTGGCTTAACAAAAGATGAATGAATTCCCATGTTGCTTCTGTATTCAATCTATTAATATATGTTGTTTTAGCTGAAGTATTTGAAGAAAATCAGGTCTCAGATGCTAAGTAGAAAAAGGGCACAGTATTTTACCAGGCAAATTAGTATTATAATGAAAATAGTTTTGACCTTCTGCACCCCCTGAAAGTATGTCAATGACCCACAGAGTCCCCAGGTCACACTTTGGGAACTATTGACCTAGAGAGAGTTCAGTCAGTACCAAGTGAAATAAGGAGATTTCTCTTTCACAATGCCCTGTGATATATCTTCCCTCCCTCAAAATCAACAATTACTTAATCTATTCCATGTTTATCCTTTATCCCTGTGACCCTGTTACAGAAGTAGCAGCCCTTTTCTAAAAACTTTGGTCCTATGCTCCTTCCATGTCATCCAATACTTCTCTAAATCTCTCTCCTTCTGTCTGTGTCTCTTTCTATCTACGTGTATCTCTCTGTCTCTCTGTCTGTCTCTCTCTGTCTGTCTCTGTCTCTATCTCTGTGTCTCTCTCTCTCTTTCTGTCTCTCTGTCTCTCTTTCTCTCTGTCTCTCTGTCTCTCTCTCTCTCTCTCTCTGTCTCAATCTCTCTGTCTCTCTCTGTCTCTCTCTGTCTCTCTCTCTCTCTCTCTCTCTCTCTCTTTCTGTGTGTGTGTGTCTGTGTGTCTGCCTTTATTTCTCTCGCTGTGTTTCCATCTCTGTCTCTCTTACTCTCTCACTCACTCTGTCTCTCTCTGTCCATCTCTCTCTGTGTCATTGTATCTCTCTCTGTCTCTCTCCCCCTCTTTCTCTGTGTGTGTCTCTTTACTCTCTGGCTCTCTTCTCTTTCTCTCTCTCTCTCTCTCTCTCTCTCTCTCTCTCTCTCTCTCTCTCTGTCTCCATCTCTATTTCTCTCTATGTTTCTCCGTGCATCTGCCTTTATCTCTTTCTCTCTGTATCTCCTCTCTCTTCTCTCAGTCTGTTTCTGTCTGTCTCTCTGTCTTGTCTTTCTTTCTTTGTCTCTGTCTTTTTCTCTCTCTATCTCCATCTCTGTCTATCTGTCTGTCTGTCTGTCTGTTTCTGTCTCTCTCTGTGTGTCTCTATGTCTGCCTCTTTGTGTGTGTTTTCTCTATCTCTATCTCTCTGTCTCTCTCCTCTCTCTGTCTCTCTTTGCCTCTCTGTCTCTCTGTGTCATTGTATCTCTCTCTGTCTCTCTCCCCTTCTCTCTCTGTGTGTTTCTCTTTACTCTCTGGCTCTCTTCTCTTTCTCTCTCTCTCTATGTCTCTCTGTCTCTCTATGTGTTTGCCTTTATCTCATTCTCTCTCTGTATCTCCTCTCTCTTCTCTCAGTCTGTCTCTGTCTCTCTGTCCTATCTCTCTTTCTCTGTCTCTCTTTTTTTCTCTGTCTCCATCTCTGTCTGTCTCCATCTCTGTCTGTCTCTCCCTTTCTCTCTCTTTTTCTGTTTCTCTCTTTCTTTCTCTATGTCTCTCTCTCTCTGTCTCTTTCTCTGTCTCTCGATTTCTCTCTGTCTTTCTTTGTCTCTATGTCTGCCTCAGTGTGTGTCTCTGTCTCTTTCTCTATCTCTATCTCTCTCTCCTTTCTCTGTCTCTGCCTCTCTCTCTGTGTCATTGTATCTCTCTCTCTCCCTTCCATTGGCCTTATTTCCCTAAGATCCTTAACATGTTAACCTCTTGACTCTTCAGTATTCCAAGAATAGGCCTCAAAGCAAAAGGAGTTTATTTCATTTCTTCCCCCATCTCTATAGTTCAGGTAGTTACCCTTTGGACCAAACAAATTGTCTCTCGGTTACTTATATTTTCTTTTAAATTTCCCCCTGATTTCAAGCTAGAAGGGAAAGCCCCTTTACTTATATAAATGAATAATGAGACATAAATGTAAATGATGACCCCTCCCAAAAAACCCAAATTTCATAATGATCACTATTTCTACTTTATCAACTGCAGAGAAAAAATTCAAACTTTCAAAATTAGAAATTATAAAGTGCCATGTAGTCAGTGGATAAAATTCTGAACTAGGAGAACTGAATTTGGTTGTAATCCTGGATCTGCCATTTGTTTGCTTTTTGATATCCAATCAATCACTTCAATTTCATTGAGTCTCAGTTATGAAATGAGGAAAGGTAGAGTTGAAGTATGGAACCGAATGATCTAAGCAAGCTCTTCTAACTGAAGATTCTCTGATAAAGAAAGAAGGCATCTGAAGGGGGCCATCTCCTTGAATCTGACTCTATTTTACTTTGCCTGGAGCACACTAGAACTATGTGATTAATTAATATTAAACATACTGTCTAACAGATCTTCTGCAGGTGGGTATCTCCTCCAAGTGTAGAGAGTTCACCCAAAATGACTGGAGTGCTATAAATAGTATTTAGGGAAGTTCTCTATCTATCAAAGTGTCCTTTGTTGAATTAGCAGAAGCTGCTTATAATAGGAGCCCTCATTTCTGTGACTTCTGGCTTGGTCTCTGAGTCACTACAGAGATCCCCAGACTTTCTAAGGGTTTCTTAGAGAATACTTGTGCCAATGGAAAAAAAGATGTTTTCCCAGGTAACTGCAGACTAGAAAATGAAGCTCAGTACCCAATTCCTTCTTTCACCCTGATGCAATCTCCTCACAGCTCAGGCTCACTGCCCATGAGTTGTCTCAGAGTCTCTGGCAAAAAGCCAGAGCACCAGCTGAGCAGGAGGCTGCAACTAATAATAACTATGGCTGGCATTTCTATATTGCTTTAAAGTTTGCAAAGCGCTATACTAATTCAGTTTATTCTCACTACAGCCCTTGGACATAGGGATTTTAGGTATTACTATCACTTCCATTTTACAGGTGAAAAAACTGAGGTGAACAGAAATAAAGTGGCCTGGTTAAGTGACCTGGTTACTGGTGCCCGATAATAAATTTGAACTCAGATCCTATTACCGAATCTTAGCAAAACAGAAGAATATAGCATTGAAACAGGATGGTGTCATGAAAAGTACATAATCTAGGAGTTAAGAAGTTTGAATTTGAGGTTTTCTGCTCTGCTACTAACCACCAGTATGAACTTGATTAAGTCACAACCTCTATGGGTCTCAATTTCCTCATCAAAAAAACAGGGTTCATTCAACAACATGGAGGATTCCTAAAATCTCTTGTCCGTTCTAAAATTGTAGAATTCTAAGAAATCCCACTTCAAGAAGAAAAAAAATCCGGCCAGATGATGGGATGGTACCTGGAAGTTTCACTACCATGAGGCAGGTGATAGGTACCTGTCAGAATAGAGAGTATGGGAAACTCATTCTTTTTACTAGTAACTGAGGCCTGACAATACTCACCACATGTTCTATCCACAGCCTTTTGTCCTCTTCATTTCTTAAACATTTGGCTATTTTGGTGGAATAAAAATCTACTCCATATGTTTGTCATTCTTAACTCATCAAGCTGCTGTTTTATAAGAGCTATTTGGTGTCCAGAACGCCTGGCGAGCCCTTTTAAAGACTTTTTTTTTTTTCCTTAGAATGTCATGAGTTGCCAGGAGCAAAGGATCCCAACCCCCAATCTTCTGCAGATTCCTTTTTTTTCTCAAACCATGAAGTTCCAGCAGCTTCTATACCTAACAAGATAAACTGAACTCTCCAGGACTTGTTACTGACAAAGGTAATAAGTATTTTCTTTAAATAATGTTATCATCTAGTTGGTTCCTGATGTTTTCCTTTAATAGATATTTTGTGTGCAGGCTGTATATACACATAATGTCTGAAGAGGCAGGTTTCCAACTCTTTGAGTGGACTCCCTGTAGTGCATTTATAGGGAGATAGAAACAAGAGTCCCCTGGGGCAGGCAGTCTTTTCAGGGACTGCAACTTGCATCATTGGAAGGAATAGCCACATTAGTGAGATCACAGATTCATTGGAATATTGGAATGTGCATATGTTTGGAAGTATAAATTAATTTTTTTCTTTAGCCACCAAAATTCTGAAATGCTAATCCATCTTTCAATGACAGTAAACATTTATAATTCTTTAAAATTTGCAAAGATAGATGTTAATATCTACATAAACACAAATATATAGACATGTATGATATGTAGGGTAGGTGGGGGCACCTAGATGACCCAGTGGCTCTAGGGCAGGACCTGAAGTCAGGAAGACTCATCTTTCCAAGTTCAAATATAGCCTTAGACACTCACTAGCTGTTGGACCTTAAACAAGTCACTTCACACTATTTGCCTCAGTTTCCTCATCTGTAAAATGAGCTAGAGAATGAAATAGCAAACTTCTTCAATATCTTTGCCAAGAAAACCCCAAATGGAGTCACAGAGGATCAGATATGACTAAAATGACTCAAAAACAAAATTGTTCAATCAATTTTCAGTAATGTCTTTGTGACCCCATTTGAGGTTTTCTTGGCAAAAATATTGAAATGTCTTGCTTCTCTTCTCTAGTACATTTTACAGAACAGGAAACTGAGGCAAATAAGGTTAAATGATGTGCGCAGGGCTACACAGCTGAGGCCAAAATTGTTCTCACAAAAATGAATCTTTCTGATTCTAGGTCTGGTTGCCCCTAGATAGAGCTATATATCTACAGGGATAAAGATGTATCTATAAATATATCTACATCTCAATATCTATCTATACTTAAGTTTGCAAGCAGCTTACAAGTGTTACATATATGTACATATACATACATACATATGTATATATAGTCCCCTTTGATCCTCAAATCATCTCTGTGAAATAGAGTGGTATCATCCCTTTTTATAGATAAGGAAAATGAGGTTGAAAAAATTAAGTGACTTGCTTTGAGTCACAAATCTAGTGTCTAAGGTACAATGTGAACTCACATCTTCACTCTCAGTCCAACAATCTATGCCAAGTTGCCTTTTATCAACTACTAACCGATATGATCTTATATTCTTAATGTTTAAAATAAACAGAATATTTTTGGCAGCCATTCAATCATTTGATCAGGGATCAACCCACACCTGGCCAATCCAATTAATTGTACAGATACCAGTCATACAGATGTTTATCATATGATAAAAAATATAGGAGATATTAGGCAAAACCAAATCTGTAATTTTTTTCCAAAATAATATAGTTAAAGATAGTGAATTTATACCTCCCTCCTTCCCTTCCCCCTTCCCAGAATGGAAATCTGAGTTTAAGATGGTGTAATGTTTGGTTTTTCAGATGAAGATTGCTGCTGCTTTGTCCTCCAATTTTATGACTAGGCACAAGAAGATCAAATATCTGCCCCAAGGTCACCTAGTGAGTCAGTGGCTCAGCTGGGATTAGGAGAACATGAGCCTTCCCCACTGGCTCCTGGTCCTTCGGCCTAATCTCAAGACTTCCATGCACACCTCCTTTCTCCTGTTTCCTAAGAATATGACTTGAGCATATTTTAGGCTGAGCCAAAATACCTACACTTTAATTCTAGAGCAACTGGAATGTGTGTGTGTGTGTGTGTGTGTGTGTGTGTGTGTGTGTGTGTGTGTGTGTGTGTGAACAGGGAGGGGATATGGGAAGGACAGAGAGGCTCCCTGAGGGGGAAAAAAAAAAAAGAGGGAGGAGGGGAAGACAGAGACAGCCAGTCTGAGAGATAATGAGAATATGCCCTACCTCTTAAGTCTAAAATAGTCTTGTGGTTGAAATATTTGGATTTGCTGAGCCTCATTTACAAAAAGGAAAACTGAGGCAACCATAGAGTCTTAGCCACTTGTTCAGACAGCTAATCAAGGGCAAAATAAAGTATCAGACACACTGTGCTCACAGTTTCCAACTTATTAGGGACCTGTCTTTCCCTAACATGGGGAAGCCTTCATCTATCTCTCCACTTATTTGGCTCTATGCTCTCAACTCTCATGGGGAAATGTATTTTGTCTCCTGAGCCCAGATAGCTTTCTCAGCTAGAGCTGAAAGTATTCAGGGTTAGATTTCCCATGACAGGTGCTTCACCGGACAGTCTCCCAGTTTTTCAATCTACTCATTTGAGTCCTAGCTCCTCTACAAATTTAGTCCAGTCAACTAGTGAAACTGATGATCTTGGTATTGTCCTGAGTCTAAATAATTAGATTTGAGAATAAGGAGAATCTGAAAGAAAAGAATGATTACTAAAGGTTTCTCTCTGTTTCTTATCTTGTTCCATGCTCCATCAAGTTAGAACCATAGGACAACAGTTCTCTAAATTGGAAAAAAAAATCTTAGCAACCATCTAGTCAAATTCATACCAAAACAAAAACTCCTCCTATAACATCTTTTATGAGGGATTTAACTAGCCTTTAGCTGAAGACTTTTTCATAAATTTGCATGTCATCCTTACTCAGGGGTCATGTTAATCTTCTCTGTATCATTCCAATTTTAATATATGTGCTGCCAAAGCCCTCTATTCTGTAGGATAAATCTAATAGATGGTATGTTTTTTTCTTTAAATTTGATCAAAATTTACCTCTTTGCAACTTCTACCTGTTCATCCTAAGTCTATTCCTGGGGCCAGATAGAATAAGTTGAATGCCTCTTTCATTTGTCAGTCCTTCAAATGCTTGAAGATAATGATCATCTAACTTCCCTAGTTCCTTCAATCAATCTCCATATGCCATAACTACTGGACTCTTCACTATCCTGGTTGGGCATCTTTAAAGTTTGTCAACATTATATTAACATGTAGCACCAAGAACTAACACAACACTCAAGATGCAGTATGACCTAGGCAGAGAACAGATGGACTATGACAGTTGATTCATATTGACTTTGAAATACAGTACAAGCCCTGTTTCTACTTTACACTATTACATTATCCCCATATTTGTGCTTATAAAGTCATTTTTAACCTAAGTGTAAGATTTTTATATTTATACCTATTAAATTTTATTTCATTAGATTTGGCCCAACATTCTAGCCTCATAATATCTTTTGAGATTCTGAATGTCCCCCAATAAAGGTATCATACATATTGTATCATATATAAATTTCATAAGCATGTCATCTGTGTTTTTAGTAGGAAAAATATTAAATAATAGAGTTAAGCTTAAATTCCTAGAGCAATACAGACATCCCTCTGAATTGATATCAAGCCCTTGATAATTTTCTTTGGGTTTAGACATTCAACCAGCTGTGAATGCACCTAACTATATACTAGGAGATAGTCCATTTCTCTTCATCTTGAATATAAAAACAGAAAAGGTAGTTTATCAGATACCTCGCGAAAAGTTAATATAAACTATGTCAATAGTATTTCCTTCTTTACTAGTTTAATAACTCTCAAGAAAAAAGTAAATAAGGATACTGTGTCATGATGAAGCCATCCTAACTCTTAGGGATCACTATTTCCTTTTCTAGATGTTTACTAACCACTCTTTTAAGAATATGTCATACTTATATTGGATTACTTTCTATCCAATATAATTTATAGGGTAGAAAGGTAGAGAGGAGGGAAGGAGGGAGAAAAATTTGGAACACAAGGTTTTTCAAAGGTGAATGTTGAAAACTGTTGTTGCATGTATTTTGAAAAATAAAAAGCTATTATTATAAAAAAAAGAATATGTTATAGAATATTGTCAGTAATTAAAGTGAAACTTGATGGCCTAAAGGTTAAAGATGCCATTCCTAATCCTACTTTTTAAAAATGGAAAATCACTTTTCTGTCTCTAATATTGAAACATTTCCTCCACTCAGTAATACTTTAAAGTTAGCAGACATTGGCTCAACAATTATTTGCACTATTTACTTTGGTACCCTAAAATGTAATACATTGAATACTGATGGCTTGAATTCATTAAGGAAAACAAGATGATGTGGTAGAAAAAGGATTGGATCTAGACTATGAAAATCTTAATTCAAACCTTATCTCTGATAGTTATTGTTCTGGAAAACTGGAATGACTGGAAAAGTGATTTTACCTCTTAATCCTATTTAATATAAAGACGTTGATCTTTTCCTTGACAAGACAAATGCCTCTACATACACAAGAGATCCCATTCCATTCCGTCATCGGCAGCAGATTGACTCCTCTATTATCCCTATTATCTCACCAATCTTTAAATCTCCCCATCCAATGACTGATTTCCTCTTCTTACAAATATACTCAAATCTCCCCCATCCTCAGAAACAAAAACAACCCCTTCCCAGTAGCTATCATCTATTATCTCTCCAACTTTTTTTGACAAAAATCCTTAAGAAAGTCATCTACAATAGCTGTCCCACTTCCTTTTCTCTCTGTTATCTTCTTAATTCCCTTTAGTCTATCTTCAGACACTAGCATTTAATTCAAAATATTCTCTTCAAAGTTACCCACAATCTCTTTACTGGTCAAATCTCATTGCCTTTTCTTAATCCTCATTTTTCTTGACCTCACTACAACCTTTGACACTTTTGACCACTCTCTTCTCCTTAATCCTCTCTTCTCCGGAGGTTTCCACTACATTGATCTTTCCTTGTTAACTTCCAAACTGTCTAACCATTCTTTCTTAGTATCCTTTGCTAGATTTTCATCCATGTCATGCTGCTGATCATAGATATGTCCCAAGACTCTCCTAAGTCCTTTTCCCTTTATACTATTTCATTTGTTGAGTTCATCAGTTCCTATGGATTCAATTATCATCTCTATGCAGATGATTCTCATATCTTTGTCCAGCTCAAACCACTCTCTTTGCCTTCAGTCTCACATCTTAAACTGGATATCCATGTCCAGAACAGAACTCATTGTCTTTTCTCCAAACTCCCCTCTAATTTCTGTTTTTGGAAGAAACACTGATGTCTCTCATCATACCTTTGCTTCAGACTCTTCATCTATTTTTTCAGTTGGTCCAAGTAGTCATTAGTGTATTCTGAAGACAGATTCACTATTGCTTTTCCTACATTTTTCTTCACCTAAAGGATCTCCACCATGCTTCTCCATTGTGATTCCTGGAATTTTTGCAAATGAGCAAATCTTCTTAATGTTCAATGTTATACCCTACTTTAATTTTCCTAATAGAGTCTGTTCCTTTTGAATGAGGCATAACTTACTAAAGTCAATTGTTGGTCCCATTTTACCAAATTTTAGTCATACCAATTAAGTTAAATTTGTCTACTTACACCTGTTTCTTTAGTTTACCCTGTATATTACCCCATAGTTTGTGCATTTGTATTTAGGAAGTTATGGCATGCTTTAAAGGCAATAGGAGATTTTTCATCATTTTTTTAATTTATATTTTTAGTTTACAGAAAACAAGCATTTCCATAACATAGTATAAAAAACAAAATGACTAAATATGAAACTGCAAACTATTATTTATAACCTACTCTTCCTTTTAAATATATAGCATGAGACTATAAATAAAAGAATTTTACTGGTAATATAATCCAAAGACAACATCAATTGACAAGAAAAATTATCTATTTTTTTTCATTTCTATAAAATCTTTATAAGAATCAGTTATTTTGGGTTTTTTTATTAAAAGATTTTTATTTACAAAATATATGAGTGATTTTTCTACATTGACCTTTGCAAAAACTTTTTTTTTGTTCCAAGCTTTTCCCCTCCTTTCCCCTCCCCCCTGCCCCTAGATGACAGGTAATCTAATATATGCTAAATATGATAAATTATATGACAAATCCAATATATGTATCCATATCTATACAGTTATCTTACTGCACAAGAAACATCAGATCTAGAAAGAGAGAAGAAAAAAAACAACCTAAGAAGGAAAACAAAATGCATGGAAATATTCACAGAAAGCGTTAAAATGCTATGTTGTGGTCCACACTCAGTTCCCTCAGGCCTCTCTCTGGATGTGACTATCTTTATCACTGAACAATAGGAACTGGTTTGAATCACATCATTGTTGAAGAGAACCATGTCCATCATAATTGATCATCATATAGTCTTGTTGCTGTGTATAATGTTCTCCTAGTTCTGCTGAAGAATCAGTTATTTTGAAGTGGAGACCATCCTTAAGATAATAAGTTTTGTGGATAATTTGTATAGCATATCATAGGCAATGTGTCTAATGGACAAAGAAGATCCAGTCTTCAAGGCAGAAGGATCTAGTTCAAGTCTCCCTTCTAACACATACCATGTGACTCTGGGCAAGACACAGTGCCTTGGCAACTCTCTAAAATGTATGTCCTGTATGTTATAGAGAAATGCCAACCTGCATTAGTAGAGGGAGTTTCTCTAAACCAATGAAACCACAAGTTCCTGTTACATCTATAGTCACACATCTGAGCAGAAAGGCCTATATACTATTGTATTTGTTGTTTATTGATTTTTTTAAAGAATCAAACAGAAACAAAATTTCAGATAAAGGCTTTCCTGAAACAAAATATTTCCCTTGCATAGGTTATTGCTATTCTTATTATTATTAACACATGTCAAGATATGAGATGCTTTGATGGAACTATGTAGATAATTTTATTTCTCAGACTACTGAGAAGCAACATAAAGAGAGATATAAAGTATTTCTTAACTATTTTTGTTTAGTTTTTTCATGAGCAGCATCTTACTCCTATCACCAACTCTTGAGTTTTTCTTAAAAAATAAATTTATTAATTCATCACCACTCTTGGGCTTATAATATAGGAGAAAGTATGCTGGATTCATAGTCTGAGGATTGTCATGAAATCCTAGCCCTTCCATTTACTGCTTCTTTGATCATGGGGCAGTCATTTATCCTCTCTCAGAGTCAGTTTCTTCATCTGTAAAAAAGAATAAATTAGATCATCTCAAAGAACACTTCCTACTCCAAATCTATAACCCTATCACTCCAAGAAAGGAAGAAAGGTTGAAAATGAACAATTATTGCATAAAAGGGATGCCAGAGGGAGAATCTGGATTGACTAACTACTTTTATCATCAGGAAGTGTCAAAGAAATGCCATGTCACTGTAATAATTCAAAAAGAATTTTCTATTACAGTATTATCTCAGAATTCCATGTTTTAGATTTTAATCTTCAATTCCCCTACATTTTCTACTTTACCTCTTTCAAAAGGAATAACTTGATTTCAGTAACACAGCATGTGAATACTCCTACAAATCTAATTTTTAGCATTTTAAAGGACTCAAGCAAAACCTTCAGCCTACACACCTGAACCAAATATCAGCTTTGTTTTCCTTACTAATGGAATGAAGCAATCCTTTTTTCTTCCCTATAATAATAGAGAGGTACTTAATTTTTAAATGGATAGTTCTGGTGTTCTATGAAATATTAATTACCACATTTAACCAGTGAAGCATTCAGGCTCCTTGAAAGGTAACCCACCATGTCTGCTGCCTGATTCATAGAAAATGGGATTTGGCAAAACTAATGTTTGGGATTGTGGCTTGTCCCTTTCAAAGAAAGCCAGGAGGTCTTATGAAGTTGGACATTGCTTTGCTGATATTCTTAATAGCCTTCACTCCTGAGACTTTGCTCATCAGCCAGGGAAACAGATGAAGTCATAGAGACCATGAATATTTCAAGGATATCTTGTAAACATTCATCGATTGCAGCTGTAATGCAATCCGCACATCACCACAATGACTTCCTGGAAACTGAGGGGTGGGGCGGAACTTTGAGAGTAATAGTTAGAATTTATAAGTCCTCCTCCTTTTTTCTCCTTCCCCCTCACCTCCTTCCAGTCAAAGTGGGTAAAGGAAAGAGGGAGCTGGATTTGTCATAGTATCTACTCTGTAAAATGGGCTTGGATTTGGTTCAGATTACTAGGGAGTTGCAGAGGAGAGGTAATAGGGAGACCTGTGGTTCTTAGGACTAAACAAAGATAACAAGAAGTATTTTATGGATTGCTAGACTGTGGGAATTCAATCAAGTAAACAAAACTCTCCGTTTATTCCCCATGACTTCCCTTTTAGGAAATAGTTTTAAAAACTGTCTCATGACTAGTGACTAGTGACCACCAGTTAATGCTTTGGAAATACGAATGGTTTTTAAAAAGAAAAAAATAGAAAAAAGATCAGCTCAGGCTTTTTTTTTTCTGAAATTAAGAAAGCTCAGTGTTGGGGTTTTCCCACAACCCTCATCATCCAATATTTTTCTCCCCAGTCTTTTTTTTTTTTTGAACTTCTTAGTTTCAGTTTTGAATGGAAGAGAAAATGCTGAATGTGTATTAAGTGTGGGAATGTCATTCAAGTTCCTTCCCACCCCATTTTGCTAGCTCAATTGCTTCAAATTTATTTCATCCTTTAGATTCTCCATACCGACTTCGATTCCCTGTCCTCATCTGCTATTTGGACACCATTTTCCTGTTTGTTTTTGAGAGGAGCTGCACCATATTACTAACTTCAGCTTAAATATGATTTGGCATTATCATTCCATCCCAAATTCTATGAAGAAACCAAAATAAACCAATTGGAAAAAACAAAAACCACTTCAAGGAGTAATAGAATGTAAGTTAGAAGGAACTTTGGTGTTCTTTTATCTGCCCCAACTCTCACACAAAGCAAGTATCCCTTCTGCACCACTCCCATTAAATGGTTGTCTAGAGTCCAGCTTTTTAAATTGTGGGTTGCAACCCCAGATGGTGTCTCATAACTGAATGTGGGACTCATGAAATTATGATTTATTACCAATAAATGATTGGTTTATATACCTATTTTATATACTTATATACCCAAGATCCCATAAAAATTTGTCAGATAAAAATGGATGGCAAGTGGGGAAAAAGCTTAAGAAGATCTGATCTAGAGTCCATTTGAATACCACCTATGTTGGGGAATTAGTTCCTAGTAGCAAAATTCATATAACAAAACTCCATTATAAGCATCTCATAGATTCAATTAAACATGGTTATGTCCTTTGCCACCTGACAGCTACATATTGAAAAATCTTGCTATCACATAGTTAAGACAGTTATTTAGCCCAGCCTTAACTCAGCTTACATTTATGACATATCTTCCATGGGTAGAGCATTTGCTTTCTCCTATCTTACCTCCTAATGCCAGTTTTATAATTGGATTTATTATTTATGAGGCTGTGAGAATCACCTCTTCATCAGATGTCACCAGGTTCTGGACTAGGTTCATATAAATTGCAGAACAGAACCACTTACTATCCTTCAAATTCTGGAATTCAGCCAGCACTGACATCATTCTCATCACTGGCAATGCGTGCCTGTTGGAGAAGTAGATATAGCTGGGATCGCCAACCAGATGCTGAATACAGAACCTTTTAGAAGAGTGATCCTAAGCAAAGCTGACTGTGAAAAGTCTACAAAGATGCAACAAAACTCAACTCTGAGCAAGGCATGGAAGAGATGGATGTCTAGGAAGTCATTGCCAGAGACCAAACACACTTGGCTTGCAAGCTAAAGCATCAAGCAGTTCAAAGCTCAAAGCACACAGCTATAAATGAGAATTGGGGAAAGGCAAGCAAATAACAGAACTTTATTCACAATAATAATAACTGACATTATATTGCATTTATGTTTGCAAACACATACCATTCATCTCTTCAACAAGCATTTATTAAGAGCCTATGTTGTACCTAGCACCCTGATAGCCATGAGATACAGAAGACACAAAAGAAGTTTTTGCCAGTTAGAAGCTTACATATTATTGAGAAGAACAAGATAGGATTTTTTTAAAAATTGGAACATGGGATTGACCTGTAATTTCACCAAAGTGGATAATTCCCAGTGATACTGAGTAAAGAAACTCTACCAATGTATTTTAGTAGTAATAGTTAAGAGGTCCTTGCATATACCATTGCCTATCCCCAAGCTATAAACCTTGTTGTTAGTGACTCTATCGGAGAAACACCTGGTTCTTTGTTATTGCCAAAGAAAGTTCTCCTCCTCCAGAGGTCATAGGACTCAGGGCTAAGGAATGTGTCTGGCAGAAAAACCATTTTCACCCGTGCCAATGGGAGCTTCAAAGGTGCTGACAAATGTCCCAGAGCCTCCTGCTCTCCAGGCCATTGAAGTTGGCATGGTTTGGAACATACCTAACTCTACTGAAGTAAGCAGGGCTTGTTGACTCATGAACAATAAGAACAACTAAAGCTTGCAAATAGGAATTCCAGCACCTGGGGCAAATTCAGTTGTGACAGGGAATTTCTAAGATATGACCACTCTTGTGCATACTTGAGACTGATTAGAGTCAGAGGTCATGGAAGCTGAGAAATATAAGGAACTGGGAAGCTTGTGAGAAGGATTTAGGCTGAAGGATATGATTGAGACTGGAATTGGACTTATTGGGGAGGAAGAGAGTATGCTTGTGGACTTTGCATAGTAGCAGTGAGGGTTTGGACAGGAACTTTAAGGGAGGAGGGCTATTTGCTAAGGGGGTAGTGACAGAAGAGGGAAACAAGAAATATGCCATTTCCTCCCCATAACCCTTTGTATCAGCAGACATGAGAAAAGGAGCATCAACCTTGGAAAAGTTTCCAAAAACTATATCTTCAAAAGAAAGCTAGGTTTCATAAGCACCAGAATATGGAAGAAATATGAGAGGAAAAGGTCTAATGGGAAGGGAAATATGTAAATGATTGGAAAATGCTAGAAGGCACCATGGAAAAAGAAAGTGAAAAGGATTAGGAATGGGGAAGATTAGAGCCTAGCTGGAGAGCAATGGAATTATGAAGGGAAGGGAAGTTTCAAAGGTTAAAGGAAGACAAATGAAGAATAGAGAGGAGAATAGAGGTAGTCCAACTGTATATGTAATTGTGGGAGAAAGGTAACTCGTCTTCCTCTTTGTCTCCTTATTCTGCAGTGCTAGTTATTACATTTTCTTGCTTTGGACTTTAAGAATGATTGAAGTGGGGGGGGGGGAGAGGGAGAGACATTTATCCCTTTTCCCTTCCTCTCACCTCCACAGCCAGTAATCCCAATTCTTCCTTTCCCAAAGCCACCTTCTCCCACCAACCCCATTGTATCATAGGCCAGTAGAGAACCAAGAGGTACAAAATGCAGAGTGAAGAATGACTAGATCACAAGGAGGAAGTAATGTCTCCACCTGGCATATAGCCCTAGTTACACTATTCTAGTTTTAGCTCTGAAATCAACCCAAGCCAAAAGGGCAAATGTGTTGATAAATAGTACTGTCTTAGAATTGAGAGGTCCTACTGTGACCTTGTCCAAAGCAGATCAAAAGGAAATAAATAGCATGTAAAGCTGAAATTCAAACTAATTCAATGAAGCAACTGATATTACAAACAATTTTTTCATCATCCCAACCCCTTCAGTGAAGGGGGAAACTATTCTAATGGCCTGTATTTGGCTTAACAAGCTGCCCTGGTATATATTGATTATCTGCAGGCTTGTAAAGCCAGCTTTGTCTTTGGAATTATGAAGAGCCCCTTCAAATCAGAGTACAAGCAGCCTCCTTTGCACCAGGCATGATTACCTCACTAGTGCTCCTTTTGGGCCTTTTATGTGCTTCAGGGACTCCTTAAAGCAATTACAGATAAATTAAGTTATTTGGCTAAACAAATGGCCTTAACTATCCTTTCCTGGGATCCTAAATTTCAAACAAGGGAACAACAGAAAATTTACAGAAGCCATTTTCCCCTTTCATATCACACCTCTTTTAAAATTGTGGTAGCTCAGACTGGGCTCTGGTGTATAAAAATAACTCTTTGAGGGAATGGGGAGGGGGACCAGGGGGCAACTTTCATATTTCAAAGTAAACGGCTTCCCCAACTTAATCCCCATTTTGCCTTAGCTACATGAGTCAGATCACCCGCCATGGACAGCTGGATGGGAAGGAGTCCTGTTTCCAGAATACACTCCCTTCCCCCCACCCCTATTTCTTCTCGTAGACTTAAAGTAATTGGCATTGCAAGCCTGTTTTAGGCATGGAGAGCCAGATGTAGTCAGTGGATAGGGCTTTGATAAGAAAGGGAGATAAAGAGAAGGGGGGTGAAGTGAGGGGAAAAGAATAAAGAGCAAACAAAGAATAAAGAAAGAAAGAAAAGAATGAAAAGAGAAAGTAAAGAAATAGGAAGAAAGAATGAGAGGGGGAGGAAAGGAGAGAAAGAAGGGAGAGAGAGAAGAAGAGAAGGAGAAAAGGAGAGAAGGAGGGAGGAAGTACATGAGGGAAAAAATCTTAGATAAGTAAGGGAGAAGGGGAGATGAAACAGTTGAAAATTTGAAGGTTCTAAAACAAATCTCTTTTCCTGTAAGGCAACAATGAAGTAGTTGGCAACCTGGCCACAGAAAGGTAAGAAAAATTTACCTAGCCACTAAGTGGCTGTCTCTGTGACTTTCTCCAACAGCAAATGGTTATTATGTATGATCAAAAGACCTAGACTGACCTTAATTATAGATTTTAAAGATGAAAGGAAAAATGGGATTTTTTTTTCCTACAATAAGGAATAAAAAAGTAGAATTAAGATTCCAAATTCCCTGTAACATATAAATTGATGACCAGCTTTGAAGCACAACTAAATACCATTCCTTTCCTTCTCTTCCTCCTCTGAATTTCCTCCCACGCCTGCATTTGTCAAGGCTTTGGATTGCCAAGGATTCAGGATTCTTCTTTAACATGACTTTGACAAACATGGCAGTAGTCAATGGTGTTCCACTAATACTCAGAATCCCAGAACTTCAGACTTCAAAGTATATTAATTATCCTAAGTGTTGTATCATCTGCAAATTTGGTGCATATTCCATCTATGTCTTTATCTAAGTCATTGACTAAAATGGTTAAAAACCCAGAAACAAGCATGAATCTCCACCGGAAACTTCCAAGTTGACACTGAGCAATTAATAGTTCCTCTTTGAGTCTAAATATTCAACAATTCAAAATCAATCTATTTGCATCCCCACCAAAACTAATGCAAACTTTGGCTGTTTTAAGAGAGATATAATGTCCAGTACTGGAAGATAATAGGCTCACTGAATACAGTGTCAAGAGTATTTCCCTGGTAAGACCACTTTTAGTGTACTGTATTCAGTTCTGGGTATCACATCTTAGGGAGAAAATTAATAAGCTGGAAAGCATACAGAGGAGGTTATTAAAGAGAGTTTAGTCAGGGAATGGACGCAAGGAGATACACAACCAAAAGCAATAGAAAGAAGTAGCAAACAGGCAGATTTAGGCTTAACATCAGAGTGGAAATAAACAAAAATTTCTTAACAATTGGAGCTATCCAAAAGTGGAAAGTACTACCTAGAGAAGTGGTTTTCCCTTCATTGGGAGTCTCAAGGGGAAACTAGACACTTTATTAGGTCTAGTAGGAGACAATTTTGTTTCAGGTATTTTTTGGTGTAGTTTGTTATTAAGGTCTCTTCCAATTTTGAAATTTGTGTGTGTGTATATGTGTGTGTGTGTGAGAGAGAGAGAGAGAGAGAAAGAGAGAGAGAGAGAGAGAGAGATCATTTTCAGAGCAGCTAGATGACACAATGGATAGAACACTGGCCCTGGAGTCAGGAGGACTTGAGCCCAAATTCAGCCTCAGACACTAGCTGTTTGACACTGTGCAAGTCACTTAATCCCAGTTGCCTTGGGGGGGGGGAGACTATTGTCAGTGGCCCAGCAATCACAGCTGCCATTTTTCTTCATTGGTGTGATTCTGGATATCAACAATCAATGCAGAAATTTTACATGTGTATAACTAAACAGCAGGCTTCTGTTCAAAATATTCAGGATGACAGAGATTATGAAATACCTTAAACTTGAAGTTTGGCTTTGGGATGATGACTCTCATTTGAACTTTTTCTTAAGGCTGTCAAGGCTAAGCGACTTACCCAGGGTCACATAACTAGTGTGTCTAAGTGTCTGAGGCTAGCTTTGAACTCTGGTCCTTTTGACTCTAGGACCAGTAAGTATTCTTTCCATTGTGCCACGTAGATTCCCCATAAAAAAACTGGACCTATGAAAGACTGAAGAAAGATGTGGTATTGCAGCAGAAGTGACAAGAAGAAATATTATACCACTGACTTCTCCTGTGACTCAAAATAGTTGGTTCTTTATGATGTCCTTATCTGGTAGTGTCATGCTACTGAAGAAAAACATTGTAAAATAAACCATGTTTCTAAAAAATGTGAAAAATTGTAGAACCCCTCCCCAAGTGTTCTTTGCAAAAAAAAATGTAATAATTTTTCTAGGGAAACAGGAACCAAAGCAGCTTAGATTCACACCCATCTAGAGCTGATGTTCCTCTGTCATTTTCATTTTATGCTCAGTGCCTGGTTTTCAAGGCCCATCTTGCCTGGATTTCTGCCTTCTTTATTTTGTACCTACCTATCTTTCACTCGGATGTGGCCATTGGACCATCACCAATCATCTTGATTTTTGTCTTGCCACTGGACTCTGATTTTGTACAACTCTGCCTCACTAAAATCTAATTCATACACAAGTCAAGACATCACCCTGTAATGTCATTGGTCATCTTGGAAAACAAAGGATAAACTACAACTTATTATTCATCATTGTTCATTCTTACTGAATTGAAAGAAGACACCTACTTCACAGTCCTTGGGGGTTCTGAAGTATACCTAGTAAGAGAAAATATTCAATAAGTTTCTTCTCATGCAACCTGCTGCCATGTACAAAAGCAAGCATCATTTTGGACGCCTATTACACCAAGTAGACCTGAGATTACAGAAGAAAGCTCAAGTATGACAGACATGACTAGAATGTAGTTTCAGTGGCAATTTTTGAAATATATATCAACTCACTCCAATGAGAAATGACTTCTGTGTATATAGGGATTCAGATCTCAGAGTATGTTGTACTTTCCTGACTGATAACCTCCATGTATGTTTGCAAGAAGTCAGTATAGATGAAGGTGGAAGAGAGGAAGTTAGGTAATTATACTGCCTCGCCTAGGCAGAGAGACCAATAGGCAGGTACCCCACAACCAGAGATAAGACAATGTGTCTTAGCAAATGTCAATTTGCTGTCATCTTATTAAAGTTTGTAAGATGAGCACTTTATAAGTTATTTCCTTCTAAATATTATGCTTATAATATAAATGGATAGAGAATAGGGGGACCATTATTTGAAGCATGGTACTGTAGAAAGAGCTCTGGACAATATAGAACATAAGTTCAAATCTCATTGCTGATACTTAAAACTTGTTATGTCATGGAAATGCCTATTTTATTCCAAAATAATTCCATAAAAAAATTCCATTTTTTTAATTTTTAATTTTAAAATTAAGAAAAAATTCATTACCCCATGGGTAATATAGCTTGTCATCTGGACCATTCTGGTGGCAATAAGAGTCCAATTAGTTTTCCATGTATTGAGATAATAAAAAAACAATCACGGCAAACAAAAATAAAAAAAACTTCCTGAGCCCCAATAAGAGTTGAAAAAAATGGAAACAAATATTATCTTCCTCACTAATTTAATAGAAATAAATCCAATTCAATAAATACTAAAGTTCAACTGTCACCAGTCAAAGCCTAGTCCTATGGTAAGGCAGCATGAGGTATTAGCAAGAGTCCAGGAGTCAGGAGATCAATCTAATCCTGGCTCTTCCACTAAATAGCTATTGTGATCTTAAGCAATTAAGGGCTATGCTATGAATCATTTTAGAGCACTTGCTTGAGTTGAAAAATTTCTACTTAATGGCTCTGCTTACCAACATGATAAGCAACTGTTTATTAAATTCTTCATTGCATAATATGATATAATGCTGTGCAAGCAATTGTTCAAGAAGGATTTGCTAGGTGTACTGTCCTCCAAAAGATTACCATCTTAGATAATAAAGCATATGATATTATTTATATTTTTAGTTGATGGACTAGGATTCTCCAGCCAAAAATTGGAATGTAAATGCGAAACAGTAGAAGTAGAAACTTAAAATTTTTTAAAAAGATAAGCTCTGGGGGCAGCTAGGTGGCGCAGTGGTTAGAGCACCAGCCCTGAAGTCAGGAGGACCTGAGTTCAAATCTGGTCTCAGACACTTCCTAGCTGTGTGACCCTGGGCAAGTCACTTAACCCCAATTGCCTCAGCAAAAAAGCAAAAAAAAAAAAAAAAAAGATAAGTTCTGGGAAGAACAATTTGTTTTCAGAGTTGGATTATCTTACATAAATGAAGTAGATGCCTGTAAGAAATCTTGTTAAGGGGATATGAAAACTTCTCATTTTTAAATGAGAGTAGAGAAGCAGAGAAATCAATTAATTAGTCCACTAGCATTTATTAAATGCTTACTATTTACCAAACATTGTATTAAGTGCCGGAAAAAAATTAGTGTAATGACTGTAAGGTTCCATTATGATCAGAATTCACTGCACATCCTCTGGGCAAATCATTTCCCCTTCAACTCATATGGTTTATATGCACAGCTCTAGGATTCTGCTGGATTGATTTTACTATGGCTTTATTACAAGTTATTCTATTTTACTACTTCATATTTATATAATTTTTTTTTGGCTGGATGTTCCTACTCCATCAATGAAAAATACAATAATAGGGGGCAGCTAGATAGTGCAGTGGATAGCGCACCAGTCCTGAGTCAGGAGAACCTGAATTCAAATCTCTTTCAGATGTTTAATACTTTCTAGCTGTGTGACCCTGGGCAAGTCACTTAACCCCAATTGCTTCAGCAAGAAAAAATAATAAGACAAATAATATCATTATTATTTTCTTATTATCTAAGATGGTAATCTTTTAGATGACAGTGTACCTAATACATCCTCTTTGAATAATTGCTAGGACAGCTTATTATACAATGCCACTAAGAATCTAATAAATAGTTATTTATGATATTGGTAAGCAAAGCACAAAGTAGAATTTTTGACTCAAGCAAGTGCTCTACGTACGTCCTGTCTGGGGAAAGCCTGAGGCCCTCATACCATGGCCCTCAATTGCAGAGAGAATAACAACTCTATTAGGGACAGAAAGAAAACCTGGGATTTCAATGAAAGCAGAAAAGTAGCAGAGCTCATTCCAGCTCTACATCTGTTAGCTTCATATTTTAACTAATTATTGTTGTTTATTATGTGCTGTTTATACCTGTACAAGTGCCCTTTAAATTTGATGCCCTATGCAAAGCTCTAATCATCCCATCCTAGGACAAGTGTTATGACATGGATAGATAATAGGGATAATCCAAAATATTGTTTCCATGAGATATTTAGTTCATGTTTCCAGGCAATTTTTGATAGCTATGATTTATACTTCGAAACTACAATATTCATATATCATCAACCAGGAACTCTTTATAGGACACTAGATCAAGAGAAGTTGGAAAGCAAGTTTCAGTATCATTTTTTCAAACTTCCATTCACAAGTAGATGAAAACTTTGACCTAGGGGAAAGTACAATTGATAACAACATTATGACCAATAAAGGCAATATGGTAGAATGAAAAGAATCTAGTTCCAGAGTTGGGAGAATCCTAGGTTCAAATTCTGCCCTTTATCCTTATTTGTTTTATAAACATGAGCAAAGGTTTTCTAACATTGCTGAACCTTTAGTTTCTTCATCTGTAAAATAGGGATAAAAACAGCACCCACTTCAACAGGATTACTGTGAGCAAAAAATTAGATAAAGCATATATAAGTATTTTGCAAACCTTAAAACATCTGATAGTTTTGTCCAACAGAGAAAGGAGCAACATACATATTTTAACTGTCATTAGAATATTTTCCATTTTTCACACAATAATAAAAGGGACTAGTGAAAGAAATCCAAGGGAAAAAACTAGTGGCAACCACAAAAATCATACTCACATCAGCCACTTTCCAAACTTTACTATACTTGCTGGATAAAAAGAAGTCTGGCCTTGTTTCACTCTGCTTTATTTTCATTGGGAAATGGAAATGGAGTTTTGTCTGCAGTCAATATAGTGGAGGAGAATATTTGCAGCCACAATGCAGTGCCATGGCTGCAGCAATAGCCCAGATGCAATATTTCTGGGGCAGACCCATTTATCAGGAATTGTGGGCAAGAGTCTGCCAAGGACAGCCTGATAACCCTCTCCTCTTCCCCCTCTCCCTGTGCTTACTCCTCCCCTCCCCATCCCCGCCCCAGACCTTTCCTGATCCCAGGTGATTTTTTTCCTGATCTCAGATGAGTTTTTTCTTCCTTTATGTAAAATAGGGTTTCTTAAATTTTTTCCACTCATGACTCCTTTTCTCTCGAGAAATTTTTATATAACCCCTGGTATATAGTTATATAAAACAGGTATACAAATCAAAAATGTATTGATAATAAATCATAGTTTCACAACTCCCACATTCAGTTATGAAACCCCATGGGATCACAAATCACAATTTAAGAGGCTGGGGTCTATAATCAGTAATTCAACTAACCATAATTTATTAACTACCAATTATATACAGAATATGAAACAAAAGGAAAAAGAGTTGGATATTATTCCCAACAGTGCCACCTGCTCAACCTGAGACTACAAACTATTCCCGGCCCTTCTCAGGAAATTTTGCTACCTCTATTCAATGCATGTTTATAATCTCTGATGCCTACCTGGAGATATATAAAGATTCAAAGTGAATTTCTATAAATTGCCTTGAGTTTAGGTAGCTGGCAAGTAAAATTATTTTTGTAATATCTTATATTTACACAGCCTTTTATTGTTGACAGAATGCCAGCTTTTCTCTTATTTCATCTTTACAAGAGTCCTACAAAGCATGCAAAACAGGTTTTATCCCCACTTTACAGATAAGGAAACTGAACCTAAGATAATTTATTTGTCCAAAGACAAATAGCTAGTAAGTGGCAGATTTTGAACTTGAATCTGGTTCTTTTGCTTCCCAAGCTCCTTCCACTGCACCACACTTTGATATCCTACTATACTGAACAAGGTTCAGTCATCTATTAAATTTTCCTTTCTGCTGACACATTTCTATTCCTTCTTCTCTGTTTTCATTTTGATCAAGCAATGCAATTAATGTCTTGTCAATTTCCAGCAATACCAAGGTATCTGAGGTGTCAGGGTCCTATGATATTTGAATACCAAAATCCAATTGTCTTTGATGAAGGCTCACCCCAACCCCAAAATAGAGAAAGATTCAGAAGGCATTGTCAAGGATATAATTTTTGCTAATTTTGTAACAATCAATATTAATTCTCTTTTTGATATTCTTTGCATCCAAAATCTCAGGCAACTTGTAACACAAAAAACACTCCTAGGGATACAACATCACAGATACACAGGGAGAGTTGCATGAGTACATGGATCAGTGCAGGACCAGGGGCAAATAACATAAATGTCTATCATAAAATGCCAGAACTCTGAAGAATAAGGTTGAGTATAACAACTAGCTATAGTTGGCAGCTAGGTGGTGCAATGGATAGAACACCAGTCCTGAAGTCAGGAGGACCTGAGTTCAAATATGACCTCAGACACTTAACACTTCCTAGCTATGTAACCCTGAGCAAGTCGCTTAAGCCCAATTGCCTCAGCAAAAAAAAAAAAAAAAAAAAAAGGAAAAAAAAAAGTCTGTTTCAATCAGGCAAGGGGAAAGGCTGCCAAGCTCAGACTGCAATGCAGGAGCCTGGGGCAAGGAACTGGAGTGAGAATCCAGGGTGCTGAGGCATCTGCTCAACCAGGAATCTACTTTTAGGCTCTTAGGCTACTCTGTCCTGTTTGTGAGCTGGTGGTGAAGCATATTTGCTGTAAGATACCCAAAAGCAAATACAAAAGGCAAATTATGAGTCAGAACATCAGAAATACTTGGGATTTGTCCCAAGTTTTCTTTTCAGGGCAAATTAAAGTAGCTATTGCCCCTTTGCCTTAAGATCAAACGTCAACCTTTAAAAAAAAATGAGCAAAAAAAAAAAATCAAAAAGAACTCTGACCATAGACAGCTTTTATGGAGAAAGAGAAGAACATACCTCAAACCCTGAGGATTCTAAAGGCACATCAACACCAGATGAAGCCCCAAAGGGTGATATGAGTTGGTCCCCACTTCACAAGGCTCTCTTGGAAGAATTCAAAAAGGATCTTAAAAGAGAGTTAGAAGAAAAATGAGAAAAGGAAATGAGATCTTTGAAAGAGGGTATGGAAAAAGAAAAGTAGAAGTTATCTGAAGAAAACTCCTTAAAAAATAGACTTGAAACGGAAAAAGCATGTAACTCCTTACAAAATAGATATGAAAAAGAAACCAATTCATCATATAAACATTTTTACAAGCTTAAAAAATGTTCCAAGCCCATAGTCCATGAGCTCCTTTCTGATTCTTCCAGCTGCATGCAATTTCCTTACTCACAAAAAAATTGCTTTGTATTTGCCTTGCATATATTTATAGTTGTACATGTTGTCTTCCCTTATAAAATGTAAATTTCTTGAGAGCAAGGACTCTTTAATTTTTGTCTCTGAAACCCCAAAGCCCAGTGTGATGCTTGGCACCTAGGAGGCACTTAATGTTTGTTGATCAATTTTATATTGCCTATCTTAATATTTACTGATCTTGTTCATTTCCCATCATAGACATTATACTACATTGAATGCTTTTCTCTTATGATCATTACTTGACTGTTATCTCTATTTAGGGTCATGATTGAGCATGATGTTAAAGCTAACATTCTAGAACAGCATTCCCAAGAAAATATTTGTTTGGTTTTATTCTCTTAACTACAAGTAGGTGAGCACTGGCAAAGAGCCCTCCAGGGCAGGTAGAGAATATTAATCTCCCATCTTCTTAGCCCGGGATGAGAACCACCTATATACAAAGGAAGGTTTTAAGAAGTAGACAAATGCTCTTTGAATTGTATAAAGTGGACGTTAAACCTCAACAATCTTGAAATATTAGAGCCCTCTTCACTGATCGCAGAAGATGACACGAAGAATATACTATGTGTCCCTCTTCCAAACAAAAGGAAAGAAGAGATGTGGGCACCATCTTTTAATCAGGTGACTGCCATAAAAATTAATTAGAAGAGTTTGTGACCTAAAGTAACCAACACAGGCACTTCACATTGCTTCCTCAGGAGCTTTGTTCTGCCCATTTAGACATCATCATTTCATTTCTTTCTTTTCTTTTTTTTTTTTTTTTTTGCTGAGACAATTGGGGTCAAGTGACTTGCTCAGGGTCACACAGCTAGGTGTCTGAGACCAGATCTGAACTCGGTCCTCCTGATTTCAGGGCTGGTGCTCTATCCACTGCACGACCTAGCTGTACCCATCATTTCATTTCTAGCCATTATTTCATTGAGGAGACTGTTGGTTGGTGCATGAATGGGAAAGCTCCTGCTCTATCCCTTTCAATAGAGCAAACCTCTTAAAATACCTGTTTGGTCATGTGCACACTGCCTGTGTAACAGCCTCTGCCCATGTAAATATACAAATGTTTACATGTGCCCAAATCTCCTTTTGCAGTTAAAAGAATCAGGCACCTTGAGTATCATACTCTCTGAGGACTGTCATTCAGGGGCTCTTGGTGAATCTACTACCTCATCAGGAAACTGAGAAAACCCAAATGACAACAGCCATTAGACAATAGATACCATCAATGAGATTGATCTATGTCCAGCAGAGGATTGTCTGGGTCTTCTATACTAGAGATATACAAGTAAAGACTAAGTGATCATTGATTGGGTATGCTATGAAAGAGATTCTTGTTCAGGTATGAGTTGAACTACATGGTCTTTGAAGTCTGAGATTCTGCTGGGATTCTGAGTGGAATGAAAATGGTGATAGACTCTGTTGAAGAGGGAAATTTTGCAAACACAGAGTGAAGGCTGCAAAAGACTTGGGCTTGCCTAGGCGGAGACCTTTAACGTAATTTCACTGGGGACCTCAACTTGAACTCCAACCACACATACAAATGTGAAAGGCCAGGACATTATCTGTTAAGCCGCCTGGCCTGCTGGAAAATCTCTTTTGAGTTAATTCTCAAGAAAAACAAAAAACAGATTTCACTGGAAGTCTGGCCAACTCTGAACATACCGCATGCTCCACAGTGGGCAGGGTAACATGCCACACCAATTGTTGGCAATTATAGGCAGGCAACTTGTGTTTATAAAGGATGCTTGAAGGACAGCAGGCTGCAGGTTGACAGCATTTCAGAATCACTCCCAGATCATTCAAAGTTGCATTCTCTCATTGCTCCTCAGGCAAACCAGGTCTTCATATCCATTACCCAGGCAGTGGTCAGAAACAATACTAAAAGCACTGAGGAGCAAAAATGGAAAAGACAATCATTTCAAGTCAATCAACAACCAATTATTAATTCTAAAAATCACAAACATTGATATAATCTTTTAAAGTTTGAAAAGCATCTTATAGACATGATCTCATTTAATTAAGCTTCTAATTTGTGCTAGCCACTCTTTCTACTATACTATTCTATTTCTCCTAATGTGACTAATAAAAATATTTCCAAGGACCAGATAACAACCCACGCATTTGAAGCAGTTTTGATCACTAACTTCACAGCCCAAAAACAGTGTGGTGTATAATTGACCTATAAATAAATAAAAGACTGGAATTATCTTACTAAATAATCTCAGTTTTCTCAAAGCAGAAATAGCTTCTTTTGCTAACCCAATTGAACCAAATGTAGCACTAGAATATCTCGGACTTTTGACTTCAAGATTTGTTTCTATTGCAGAGCTTGTTTCTCTTACAGAATAATCTTATTTCAGGACCAGCTAAACAAGGTCTATATACTTAGAATTAATATTCTAACATTGAGAAAAAGGGGAATGTCCTAAGAATAAGATTGTGTTATATGTAGAGCTCCATTCCATAAAAGGTAGATTCTTCTAGAAAATCACAAGAAAGCCTCCATTTTCTTTCATTTCAGGTTAATTCACCAAGGCTCTATTCATCTGAAGCCTCTCCATACTCTGATATCTGTACTATTTAGAGAAAGTCATTGCCACAGGGAGTCCTACTCACCAAGTTCTTCAATGAATCTATGATCTCTCAACGTGGGTACTCATTCCATAACTGCTATTTGTAACTCATCCATGCCTTCAAATTTTTTGAAATTTTTGTCTGTCCTCCCTTCCAGAAAATCCACTCAATATGCTAAAGATTTTATTTAAATCTTTTGACATTATATGAATGCTAATAGAGCAACTGACTCCATCTATTATCCCTTACTTTCTAAAGACCACACTATATCCTTCCTTTATTTTATACAATATATTTTATTTTTTATGATCCTAGATAGCTTTTTTAATTTATTTAAAATTTCATTTTTCCCTAGTTACATATAAAAACAATTTTTTAATTTTTTTTTTTTTTGCTGAGGCAATTGGGGTTAAGTGACTTGCCCAGGGTCACACAGAAAAACAATTTTTAACATTCATTTTTAAAAGTTGGAATTCCAGATTCTTTCCCTTCCCCCCTCCTTATTCCTTTTCATTGAGAAAGCAAGCAATTCAATACAGGTTATACATACGTAGTCATACAAAACATTTCCATAGTAGTTATATTGTTAAAGAAAACATAGATCAAAAAAAAAAAAACCAAAAATGAAGTTTAAAAAAAAAGCATGCTTCAATTGCATTCAGACATCATTAGTACTTTCTCTGGATATGAATAGCATTTTTCATCATAAGTCCTTCAGAGCTGTCTTAGATCATTGCATATAGGATATTTTAAATAAATGCTTTGGAAACTAAATGGTTAAATTTCAGCCTGATCCAGGACCCCTGTGAGCCTCCTTCTAGTCCTTGATCTTGGCCCTGCTTTTATTCATTCACTACCTCAGCTTTAAACCCTCTATCTCTGTTAGGAACTAGTTTATCAAACAAATTCATGGCAGCTCTCTACCCGTGGTCTTTCTTTGCTTCCTGGCCAGGCAGACTCCATCCTGTTCCATAGAATACATGCAGAATATGGGCCAAGTCCCCATCCTGACCATACCCAGAAACAGGGTCAGGTCACAAAAACAATCCAAAAAGGCCCATATGAAGTCTGCAGCACATTATCTAACTCTTAATCTTAAACTGATTTTTATTGTTTATTGTTGTTTCATGTCTGTTTGTTTTGCTTCCCCAAACTGGATTTTCAGTTTCTTGAGGGCAAAGACAATGTCTTAAATTTCTTCATCCCTCACGGTGTTAACTGAACGTGAGGCTATATGCTTTATACGAATATAATGTGTACTAAATAATCATTTGTCAATAGACTGCCAATAAAGATATACATGACAAGATAATTAAGTTGCCTTTCAAACACTCCCAGCTCAGATCATAAGCCAACTTCTAACTGAGGAGATAAATTTATGTGTTTGTTACTCTATTGCTGATTCTGATGCAATATTACAAGCATTTCTTGTCTTTTCTACTTCCATAAAAGTTGTTACTTAATAAGAATGTGCCTCTTGCAACTTTTATCTCATCTCAGCAACATTAAAGCTGCCCTGTGATAAGCTATTTCTATTCCTAAGGCATAGGTTCTCTCCTACATTTCCTTTATTTTACTCTCTCAATTTACTATCACTTCTAAGTAGTCAAACCCATTGATCACTTACCCTCTCATTTTCTGGTACCACTGCCAAACTAGAGGGAGCAACTGAGAAGTAGGAAGGAAATGCCCTTTACAGTCAGAGGATAACCTTTGTTCTCCAAACTTCCTGGAGCCTAAAGGTTTCTGGAAAAATATAGTGGTGATAAACCTGAAACCCTCCCCCATCCCTTTCTCAGTCCTACTTTCACATTACAGGATAGAAGACCCAATATCCATTGCACCTTTAGCATTAAAGGGACTAAATTTAGATCAGATACACTCAAACACATGCACAAGTTTTTCATTTCCAAGGGCAGAGGAACAGGAATTAAAATCTTAATCTGGATAGAAACTTTTTTTTTCAAATGTAAACCACATTTAAAAATATATTTTCTGGGGCTGCTAGGTGGCGCAGTGGTTAGAGCACCAGCCCTGAAGTCAGGAGGAGCTGAGTTCAAATCTGGTCTCAGACACTTCCTAGCTGTGTGACCCTGGGCAAGTCACTTAACCCCAACTGCCTAAGCTATATATATATATGTATGTATGTATATTTTTTCTAACATTGTCAGAACCACTAAAAGATACATTGTCATTTAAGTCAAATAACAAGGTGCTTTCCAAGAAAATTAATAAATGCAGTAATCAAACACTGTGCACATCTAGTGGAAAATCAGTTTGAGGTCTCAATCTTCTAATGAATGCATTCTACAGTAGTGAAAAGCCACCCTGAATTTAGAATCAGAGGAGTTGAGTTCAAAAATTGCCTGTCACTTGCTATAATGTGAAGTTAGTAGATCGCTTTAAACCTCAGTTTCTTTATCCACAAAATGAGACCAGCTAGCCTCTAAGTAAGTTTTTTTTTCAGCTTTAATTTTTATTAATGAAGAGAAGTCCTTTAAATAACAAGTAATTTAATCTTAATAGTTTCTTCATTATTAAAAAAGAGAGAGAGAATAAAGATACCCCTAGCCATTTAGCTTATAAATGTTTAGCAACTGACTCTCAAATAAAAATGTACATATACCACACCATGAAGTTGATCTTCATTATTGACATTTTCTCCATCACTTTTTAAAGTCTAGACAATCAACAAAACAATAAATTAAACCCTGGATTGTCATACTGCTGATTTCTAAGGTGTGAATATCACATATTTCTCTCTCCCTCCTCCTCCTCCTCTTCCTCCTCCTTCTCCTCTTCTCCTCCTCCTCCTCTTTCTCTCATCTGTCTCTCCATCTCTTTTTGTGTGTTTGTCTGTCTCTCTCACACACATACACACACTCACACAGACACACACACAAAAAATTGTATGATTGCCCCCACATGAATTTATATAAAGATATTGGAAGGTTTAGAGGTGTTGATATTACAAATTTGTAATAGGAATAAGGAGTAGACACGAAAGCAGCAAGAACTATGGAGATCAACCAAAAATTTTGACATTCTTCCAGTGAATCATGATTGAACTGTTAGGGACTCCTGATCTAGGGAATATTCTACTGAGTACAATATTCTGTGGATTTGTCACATAAAGAAAATTCACTCTTTGGTTTGGGGACAAGATATTCTACAGTAGACAATTGAAGGTGTGTGTGTGTGTGTGTGCGTGCGTGCGCGCGTGCACATGCGTATCACATGAAAATAACTTAAAAATTTAAAAGCTGGAAAAGAGTTTAGAGATTATCAACCCTATAATTTTGCAAATAAGGAAACTGAGTTGAAGAAAGAAAGAGATGGGCCTAAGGTCATTAGAGGTGGTTGACAGCAGAGCAAGACTACAACCCAAATGTCCTCCCTCTTAAATCGATGTTTCTCCTTCACTATTCTGCCTCCTACTTGCTTAAAGTAGATAACTGTGGAGAGTAGCTGACTGGGGGGGGGGGGGAGAACAGAAGAGCTATGGTAGGAATGAAAGTTGGAAAACTGCAACAAAGTGAATTTTATTTGTTGAATTGAATTGAACTAAATTGAAAATCCTGTCCCAGCAGAGGTTAAGCAGGTGCTCCATGGTTACAAAAAAGCAAGATGGCTTTCTATCATGAAAGGTTTGTGTAAAACATTTAACTGATGTTTCTTGACTCCCTTGTTAACTTTCAGCCCAGGTAACCAGTCCAATGTAGGTCAGTTCAACAACAGGCAAGTGTGGGAAATTTTTGCTCAAGACCTTAAGATTTTCCTGGGGGCATTTTTCACAGGAGATGAGGTTTACCCTGATGTTTGGGGCTGTCATTTCTGGGCGCCCATTGCAAACAATGAGGAAACCTCCAGCCTGTTTTATTGCTATGATAATAACCCCTTCTGTTTATATGGCACCTATCTCCAAGGAGCTCAAAGCACTGAACAGACATCATCTCATGCTACCACACAAGAGTCCTGGGAAGTAGGTAGGGGGCTTTTTCTTATTTTATATTTTTTATATTTTATAACCTTAGGAATTGACACAAATAAAACAAGTAATCAAGCACCACAGTACATCACTGGCCATATCAGAATTTTTCAGTCATTTTAGTTGAGTCTAACTCTTTATGACCTCATTTGGGCTTTTCTTGGCAAAAATAATGGAGCTGTTTTCCATTTTCTTCTCCATTTCATTTTAGAGGAAGAACTGAGGCAGTGTGAAGTGATTTGCCCAGGAACACACAGTTAACAAGTGTCAGAGAACACATTTGAACTCAGGTCTTCCTGACTCAAGTCCCAGTGCTTTATCTATTGCACCACTCAATTTACCCAAACTTGTCAGGATTAGGACACTTGATGCCTTATTTTCAGACCAGGACTTAACTTACTGTCAATAGTGCTTTATAGTTGTACCACCTTACCTTTAAAACATGCAAAGAGTGATATGTTCATGTGTGAGAGTAGGAAATCCTTCCATTATAAGTCTTGCCTTCTTTTCTAATATTTTAAAGAGAAAGATTGACCTATGTTCTAACATAACTCAAAGCAATATGTATCTGAATCACTAGTCTTGAGTAATGAGGAGTTAAATGGTAAGTCACGAGAAATTAAGGAAACACAAGAAAGTAGTCTGTCTGGCTACATTAGTCATTGCCTGATAAGAAAGGAAGAAAGAAGACTCATAATCTTCATTCTAAGAGTTTGAGGTAGTGTCTAGGAAGTCTACAGGTGTCCAAGTCAAGAAATGGGAAAACATTAGCAAAGCACAGTTCTTTGGAGCTTTATGCAAAGGCCCATTGCAAGAGCTGCTCCAACAACTGCCTAAGGGTTTCTACTACCTTTAAATTCAGATTCAACCTTCAGATCTAAAATCATGCTTGATCCTCAGAATTTAAAACACCTATCAGATTCTGTTCCTTTAGGGATCCTCTCACAGATGTACCTTCTGAGAAAGACAAGATAGCCAGGAAAATCTAAATACCTCAGTAGTTCTGGACTTCATGATTGTAATTGTCCTCACAAAATTATTCAGGTACCTTGATACAAATTAAGATATTGTAGCTTCCCAATGGTTCTGAAATTCCCTGAAGTCTCCATTGATTCTTGATGATTTAGCCTTAAGGAGCCAATTCTCTATGTTATTCTCATTTTTCCATAGAGCAAACCATCTTAGTATAATAATTACTTTAATTTCTCCAAGATCATAGCTTTAGCCAGAGTATAATTGATTCATCCAAATCTGAATACTTTCTACTAAAATGAGATTTTGTGTTTTCCAGCAATACCTGAGCATATTGTTCTCTAGATTCCATAAGTACTATCCCCCATGACTGACATAAGCAAAGCTATTCATTTGAGGTTTCTTCCAGTTCTAAATCTATCACTGCATAGTCAATCAGATAGAGTGCAATGATAGAATGTAACAGGAAGTGTACCCCAGAACTGAGTTGATAAGTAGCATTTCTAAGTCATTTCTAGATTGACTAAAAACTCCATAACAATAGGGGCTCTTTTTGTTCATTAGTGTACTCATTCATTAACAAACTCCTAGATGCTAGCACACTGCCTTGCTTACAGTAAATATTTCTCAGTGACTACTGAATCAGTAAATGCACTAATGAGAGAATAGAAAAGAATGACTGACTATTTTGGCACTGGGGTCTGAAATAAATCTCCATTCCTGCTTCCTTCTAGTTCATCCTTCATACCACTTCTAGGCTAATTTTCATAAATAGATCTGTTCATGTCACTCCTCCACCCAAAAATATTCAGTGGTTCCCCACTGCCTATCAATCATGGGATACTCACTCATTTCATATTGCAGAGCTTATTATAATTTGTGAATATATGCATATATTTGCATATAGAGAAATATGCAAAATTACCATCATGAAAATTATTGCAGCTTATCTGTCAATGTTGGTTGCAAAGGATGGAGAGGTAGAGACATTTTATGAAGAACTCAGTAAAACCCTCCAAATTAAAATAATATATATTTTGATACTCTTTATTTGAGTTATGCATGGGAAGGATGGCAAAAAATGCTGAAAATATAGTTCAGGCATAAGAAAAATGAGAAAGGTCAAGGACTCAGATATCATATAGAAGCCTCATACATATCTATACATTATTAGTACTTTTATCAAAAAAAGAATAATTAATAACAACTAGTATTTAGATAGTGCTTTAAGGTAAATAAAATATTTTGCAATATTATCTCACTTGATATTTACAAAAGCCCTGTGAGATAGATAGAATTATTATCCCCAATTTGCTGTGGAAGAAACTAAGAGTAAGATTGGTTCAATGACTTGTCTAAGATCAAACAGCTAGGAAGCACCTGAGATGGTATTTGAACCTATATTTTCTAGTCTCCAAGTCTAGCACTTATTCACTACAACATGGTGAGCACCAAAATATACCAACAAAAAAACCCCAGATATTGTATTTTAACAGATGGGAAATTTATGTAGAATCATATCTGGATCAGCTATTCATGTATACTCAGATTCCTGATTTGTTAGAGCAATCTTAAATATCAATACAAAGCCAGAATAAAAGAATAAAAATGAGAAAAAACATACAGTTTTGTGATGAACCACTTCCTAAAAATCTTTAACCAATTTAGATCAATTGAAGGGAGAAAAAAAAACCAGTTTAAAGAAATCTTAAGAAAAAATTCAACAAAGCAAAGTCAAACTAAGGGCATTTAAGAATGAGACAGGAAGAAAAATAAAGAGACAAAAAATGGAAAAGATATGTAAGGATTTATATAGCAAACTTTGTTTTTAATTTTAGATACAGTAGAGGTTATTTGGATTCTAACATCCATAAATGTGCCACCTGAGGAAGTAGAAATGAAGCTGAAGGAGTGTTACTTGTATCACAGGAGAGGGTTAAGGACTGGACCCCTTTATTATTTGGATAAGGAATTCCAAATTCCCTAAGAGGGATGAGGAAATACTCTCTACCAATGCAAATTGGCACGTTCTCTGAAACAATCTTAGAAATTTTTCTCAGAGGTTATCTGGTCAAACCCCCTCATTTTACAGAGGAGTTAAGTCAAACTTACTTAAGTACTTGCTGTAGGCCAGGCACTGAGAGGTCAGGCAATTGAAAAATGTTCTGTAGTTTACATTTGGATTCTAGTTTT
The DNA here is from genome assembly GCA_023553655.1 of Myrmecobius fasciatus. Classification (NCBI taxonomy): domain Eukaryota; kingdom Metazoa; phylum Chordata; class Mammalia; order Dasyuromorphia; family Myrmecobiidae; genus Myrmecobius; species Myrmecobius fasciatus. The sequence continues at coordinate 691,325 of JAJPUD010000186.1, read as the reverse complement.
GGATGTAATGTTCATTAAAATCTGCAATGCTTGCTAATCTCTCTAAACCAAGGGTGGGGAACCTTTTTTTTTTTTCTGTCAAGGGCCATTTGGATATTCATAACATCATTCTTGGGCTATACAATCAACTTACAAAACTCAAGCAGTGGGAGATTTATACCTAACTTTCAATTCATCATTGCCTGCAGTTTCCTTAGCTAAGGATTTCCAGGCCTTATATGGCCCAAGAGCTAGATGTTCCCTACCTTTGCTCTAGATCAATTAATAAGCCTGAAACATAGTGAATTCCCATTGAGCAACATCTTACATTGCAAAAACTCCATCAGTGATTTTTAACATAAGTACTTTTTTCTACTCAGAGGTATTTTTATTTTTATTTTACACTTTTATTTTTTAATATTTATACTTGGCACTAAAATTGTATCCCATGACCCATAAAATCCTAACTTTTGGAATCTACCCAAAGTCCCTCTGCTCCATAAGTCATAAAACAACAATGAGGAAGAGCTAAAATCCAGAACTCACGTGCTTGATATAGGGAGTTGGTATGTATGTTCTCTGTTTAATTGGGGAATTTAATTGTGAGAGATTTGAATCCTTCTTCCTCCCTCTTTGAGCTGGCTGCAATAAACAGACTTTTCTTCATTCCCTTTCATCCTTCAGTGGTCTGTAGAGCTGCATCTGCTCCTCTGGCATTGTCTCTGCCAACGGCCATGCAGATTGGGGGCCAGAGCCAGGAGGAAAATGAAGGGCCTGCATTGATACCACTGAGAACTCAGCCTTCATGAACTGGCAAATGACTTTTTTTCTCCTAATCTCTGGAGATAAGCTGGACAGATTGGAGCCAGTATCAATATAGTTCTTACAACTCTACTTTTCCAGTAACTAGTAGGTAATGAAAATTGCCTCTTCTGTAGACCAAGAATTTGTCTCTGTGGGCTTTCAAGCACCTTATAAATGTTTGTGTTCATTTAGCAATCTGAAGCTCCAGGGATAGATAACTATTAAACCAATAAGCAGGTTTTCACAAGCAATGAAAGACTACTTTTACTTATTTTGCTTACTAGTATATACCAGCCCACCTCAGACCTTACATCTCTAAAGCACTTAGTATAGTTATTGTGTATTACAGTTACCAACATGTCTTATCATCCTAATAAACTGTAAATTTCCTGAGGGTAGAGATCCCCAGAGAAGGTAAGCATTTTATCTTAGGAATATGTAAGCCTGATACTTAATAAAGGTATCCGTAATCAATCTATGCCAGAAAGAATGAATGAAATGTCAATGACAATATAAAGGACAGGAGGGAAATCCCTGACCCTGGTATAACCTATAAGTAGGGTGAAGAAACTGGGGTGGAGAAAAAGAAACACTACCAAATGAAGGGAAACACTGGTTTATTAGAAAACAAATTGAATTTGAAGTCAAAAGATCTCAGTTTCGGTTCTTACCTCTTTTATTTAAAACATGTATAACCTGAGACAAATCTCTTGGTCTATGTGGACCTGTGTCTTCATCTGTAAAATGAGAGACCTCTAAATCTATGAATAGAAATGAAACTGCAAAGTGATGGTGTTATTATAAGCACTTCTGAACTCTCTGAGCTAACTGGCCCTAACAGGTTGAAAAAAAAAAAAAAAAACATTTAATTTTCCCATCACCAATCAAAACCCTCCTGTAGTTAAAGGGCAAACTGCTACACTCTATCAATCCAAAAAACCTGGCAAATTGACAAATACTCAATGAGTGTCTACTCTGTGTAAAGCACTTGGATTAGGCAATACACACAAGATGACTAATGGTTCAGTCAAGGATAGGGGACTCTTGCCTCTGAATAATGTCTTTTTGGGGTTTGATGGGCTTCTCCATTGTAAGTCAAAGCAACAATTCTTTATTAAACATCTTCTATTTTCCTGATACTGTGCTGAAAACATAGCAAAAGGGAGAAAATCTACTTCTTGGGAAGAATATTTATTTGGGGAGGATGAAAGAACTGAAGGAAAAGAGCCCAAACGGGAGTCCACTAATGAATCCCTCTATGAGTTCCTTCTTTCAAGGGTTATCAGCCTTGCATGCCTCTCCTGCATTCCTGACCTACATACTTCCAGGTAGCCCCAAAGGTTTCAGAATCCCAACAGGTAGTTCAATGGGTCCCCTTGCAGACCATCTCTTTCTCCAGTTTCACCCCTCTCCTGTTCTTTCCTGTTTTCATGGAGAGACATTACAGACAGAAGTAGAGATCAGGTTCAGCTTTCCATAGTGTATATCATTTCCAAGTGGATGTCTAATCCGCACTCGAGTCCCCAGTGAGCGATTTGGTTTACCAGTGGTGTAACTAGAGCTCAGTTGTTACAGCCATCATAATCAAAAGGATCACTCTTTCCAGAAGAATCCTGGGTCACTTTAAAAACAAACAAAAAAAAAAAAAGAAAGAAAGAAAGAAACTCCACAATCCAACACCACCCTTCCCCCATTTGTCATATCATCCCATAACTTCCCACTCTATTCAGTTTTCCCTTGGCTTTTTGGTTGTGATACAAATGTGGGAACAAGAAAATTCTGCCTTTCCCCTAGAGATCCAGATTTACTTTTTTTTTTAACTTTGAGAAAGATTGAGATTGTGAATGAAGACAGCTCCAGGAATGTGACCAGCTCAGGTACTCAATCATCACCAATTAAAGAGAAACTTGTAATTTTCCCTATTTGCTAGCCAAAGCCATATCATTAGATTTGAACTACTTTTATGATACCAGAAAATGAGATCAGGTCTTCAAGCCCCTGTTGCTTCCTCTCCTATTCTGTACAATATAGATTTATTACCATCTCACAACCTGCAAAAGTTTGGTTTTTATTAAGGCAGCCCAACATTTAATTTCTGTTCAATAATTATGTAGTAAGCACAAATTTGATTTGTGACTTTGAAATTACAAAACTTTCAGTTATTTAAAAAGTATACAGGTGTGTGTGTGTGTGTGTGTGTGTGTGTGTGTGTGTGTGTTGTAGTAATAGTAGTAATAGTTATAGTAGTAGTAGTAGTAGTAGTACTAGTACTAGTAGTATAAATTTCTATTTTTAGTCTTTTTTTATTTTCTGACCATTGAAATTTTGAGATGATAATCATCTATCTCATATCTTTACATTTTTTCCCATAGGAAGCATCTTAGGAACTGATGATCTACCCAACCAATACTTTTACTCATTTTTCTGAAGAGCCTAAATGAATTTATGCTTTATAATTTCCAAGGAACATCACTGTCCAACAGCTTCTCTAAGAAAGCTATCACCAGGGATTGGCAACCTTTCCAGCATGAGGTGCCAAGATTCTGACCCCTTTCCTTCTGGCATCTCACAGGGTGTGAGGGAGGTAGCTGAAAGAGTTCACAGACAGCCCACTTTTATAGTAGGAGGCCGACACCAGGTCTCTAAAGCAGGCAGGGAATGAAGACAACAGCTATCATCCTATAGATACTAATGAAAATTGGCAATGTGCCATCTTTGACCTATATGACAAATTTCTGCTCCTGTTATAACTCCGATGGCAGCATCAGAAAGAGGGAGTGAGTGAAGGGAGAATAGGGAATACCTCAGTTCATACTTTGTCCTATAGGATCTTAATTTTGCCTAGAGGAAATGATATTTAAAGAAAGAAAATAAACTGAAATGGATTTTGCCCTCTTATCAAAGCCAGGATTAGGTATATTTGTGACATAGGCAAAATCTAAAAATTGTTCTTTCTATTCATTGGTGACCACTGAAATCTTTGAACTTTCAACATTGTCCAGGAATTTGACTCATCTGAAAATAAATGTATATATACATGGAGAATGAAATTTTCAAGTATTAAAAATAATTGAAATTATGAAAAAGTTATATGAAAAAGAATTCTACATTGTGGGTCACCCCCACTCCTCTGTTTTGTTTCCCAAATAACTGCTCACCTTCTGTTCCCCAAATTCTGATTCTACCTTTTACAATTTATAAGTTAAGGTGAGAATAGACATTCATGACATAAAGGCAAAAGCACATAGATCAAGCAAGTACAAATTTTCAATAACATGTTTATATTATGTATACTAACAATGGTGGAAGTTTTCTCTGCCTGTTCCCCACCCCCATCCTGGAGAATAAAGAATGAATCATGAGTAGTTTGTTCTAGACAAGGTTGGGTTAGTTAGGAAATCCCCACCACACTTCTCTCTGGGAAAAGTTCCTAGGAGGGATGGGATTTCAGTAGATTGATGGTGGGTAACACCTTATTATAGATTCCTTTGGCTCTCTAAGCAGGGTCCTGGCAGAGCACGTGGCTAAAACTGGCAGCTTTCAATGTCCTGAAAAAAAATCTCCTGGGCTTATACAGCTCTTTGGAGTGCCGTCTGGCGAGATGCAGAATACTGGGATCCCAGAGGATATCATTCCAACTCAGAAATGTATAGCTCAAGAGCTTTGTAATGGGATAGCAAACTCATCATGTGTAGATCCCTGTTCATTTCAGAGAGGTGTCTCAGTCAAAAAATGTAAGGCAGACTGTCACATTTATTTATTACAAAGTTCATTCTCACCCCATCCCTACCCCAACAGGAGGAAGGGTTCAGGTCAGTGGGGATTGTGGTAACCTAGGTAGCTCACTTCCCTTTTGGAAGGGCATGTTTTATCCATACATCTGTCTGCCAGTTATGGGATTAGAAGACGATTTCTGAAAGTGTAGTGATTGGCAAGACTTAAGTTATTATCACCTTTCATATGGTAGTTAGAGTGTTGGACTTGGAATCAGAAAATTATGAGTATAAATCCTTTCCTGGTTACATGACTCAGCAATTCAGTTAGCCTCTCTCAGACTCAGTTTCCTCAGTTTCTTCATCTGTAAAATGAAGACATTAACACCTGCATAACAGGTTATTTTGAGAATCAAGTAAGATAATACATATAAAATACTTTGCAAATCTTAAGGTACTATATAAATGCTAGCTGTTAGCATTATTATTACCAAATTAGGTTCATAGAACCATAGTGGGGACATTATGCCTCGTCTACTATATGTGACATTGGACAAGTCATTTCAGTTTCCCTTTAATGGAAGTAGGAATTATTAAACACTTGTTTATTGAATAAATGAATTAACCCAGGCATGAGGTGATGAGGGTCTAGGGTGGAAAGGGCACTAACCTAGAAATCAATAGATTTATGTTCTGAATCTATTACTAATTTGTATATGAGCTTAGATACTCTTATCTTTGTCCTGGTCTTTTTTTTTTCCTCACAAGTCAACTGTGAATTGAGTCAGCATGCATTCAATAAATAGTGAGTATTTATTGAATGCCTATTGCCTGCCTACCAATGTACTACTAACTGTAAGGAATACCCCAAAAAAGCATGAAATCATCCTCAGTTTAAGGAATTCTTCTACCATTTCAACCATGGGTATCCTATAGAGGAGGAAAGGAGATTATAGATAGAAAAATAATCTGAAAAGTCAAAACCCTTGCAAATGCAAATTGTTATTATCTCAGCAAAAATGAAGGGAGTGATAAATCTTGCAAGCATTACCCAGAAAGAATAGAAAACATTGGAGCAGGATATTGTGGAACAGCCACTGACTTATATTTAGAAGATAAAGGTTCACACCCTGATTCTATAACTTAATACATCTCTGACCTAGACAAGCCATTAAATCATTCTGGGACTGTTTTCTCAATTTATAAAATGAGAAGATTGTATTAGATGATTTTAAGGCTTCTTCTAGCTCTAAAACTTTGATTCCATGACTTATTACATGTGTATGAAGAAAAAGAAAAGGACAGATCAAAGATGACTTCAAGTCTTTGAGAAAGGTGAAGTGATGATGCCTTTGACAAAAAATAAAAAATTTGGGAAAAGAAACTACACTGAGAAGCATCTAGATGAAATGTGTGACCCTGGGCAAGTCACTTCACCTGTATGCTCAGATTACTCATCCGTAAAATGAGCTGGAGAAGGGAATGGCAAAGAACTCTAGTACTTTTGCCAAGAAAACTTGAAATGGGGTCCCCAAGAGTTGGACATAATTGAAAAGACTCAACAACAGCAAACTACTCTAAAGAGAAAAATGATGAGTTTGGATTTAGACACAAGAGGTCTTTAATAAATCTCAAATGACTAGAAATGGTATCTGAACAAAAGTAATTACTGAAATTGGATGAAAAGTCATTGCTGAAGACAAAAAACTTAGTAGTCATTGATATAAAGATGATAACTGAGACTTCAAGTGATTAGATTTTTCCAAGGCAGTTTTGACAATGGGAGAATAGAAACAAAGGTGGAACTTTGGAGTATATCCATAAAAGATGAAAACTAGAAGCCAGAAAGCAAGAAATAGAGAACGAATGATTAGAGAAGCCAAACACAGAATAAAGAAAATTATAAAAGGATAGATTTTATTTTAATAGTATTCTATTTTTCCAAATCCATGTAAAAAGAGTTTTTCAACACTCACCTTTGCAAAATCTTGTGCTCCAGATTTTTCTCCCTCTCTTCCTTCCCCAAGACAGCAAACAATCCAATATAGGTTAAATATGTGCAATTCTTCTAAACATATTTCCATATTAGTCGTGCTGTGCAAAAAAAAAAAGATCAAAAGGGAAAAAACACAATGAAGGTAAAAAAAACAAGCAAGCAAATAAAAAATGAAAATACTATGCTTTGATCCATATTCAGTCTCTATAGTCCTTTTTCTCTGGATGTGGCTGGCATTTTTCTTCACAAGTCTATTGGAATTCCCTTGAATCACCCCATTGAGAAGAGCCAAGTCCATCACTGTTGTTCATCCCATAATCGTGTTGTTACTGTGTACAATATTCTCTTGGTTCTTCTCACTTCACTCAACATCACTTCTCATAAGTCTTTTCTGAAACCAGCCTGCTCATCATTTCTTAAAGAACAATAATACTCCATTACATTCATATACCATAATTTATTCAGTCATTCCTCAACTGAGGGGCATCCATTCAATTTCCAATTCCTTGACACTACAAAAAGGGCTGATATAAATATTTTTGCACAAGTGGGAGAGAGTATAGACTTTAAAGGAAGAAGTAATTAGTAGCATCAGATATAGTCAAGACATCTTCGAGTACAGAGACTCAGAAAAGACCTTGATTTAGCTAAAATGAGGGCATTCATGACTTTAAAGAATAGAATCTCAGCAGAATTATCAGAGGGAAACTGAACATCATGGTATTAAGTAGTGGATGGCTAGGAAATGAAGGCACTAAATATAGACCATTTGTTTAAGGATTTGGGGTATGAAAAGAGGAAAATTAATGTGGTCACTGAAAAGGGCTAGCAGAATCAAGTAAAATTTTGGTGGGTTTTTTTTCCAAGAGAAGAGAGATTTACATATGATTTTAAAAAAGAAGAGAAAAGTTGAAATTGTTAGAGAGAGAAAACAAATCCCTCAGGTTGTTTAAAAAAGAAAAAAGAAAAAGAAACCTAAGCACAAATTCTTGGTCATCTTACCTAGAAAGAAGATTATTTCTAAAATTGGGTTATATAAAGCAACTATGGAAATTAGTAATCACAAAACCTTCTTTCAGGTATTAAAATATATTTGTCTCTGTGAAAGAATTCAGCCATCTGTACACACTTGTTTTCCCCCAGTCTATAGACTGAAAAGGATAGCAAAAAATGGTTGAATAAAATTGTGGTTAAATGGTAGAGAGACAATATAAGATCCTGGAGAAAATTCTAGACCCACAGAGCAAAGAAGTCTTGAGTTCATATCTGACTCAAATACACATTAGTTGTATGACTTTGAGCTAATGATTTCTCACTGATAACCTCTCTTACTATTAGTTTCCTTATTTGCAAAAGTAGATCAGGAAAAATTACCTACAGAGTTACTGTTAAGAGTCAAATGCAATAACGTATGTGAAATGATTTGTAAACTCTAAATTGCTATAGAAATATAATCTCTTGCATTAACTGTACCTGAGAAAATGTAAGTAACTGAATCATTGCTCAGCATATCACTTGGGGGGGGGGAGGCATGTAATTAGCAAAAGTGATTGTGAGCCAAAAACAATATCTGAGCACTTTGACTTGAAGATGTATGGGTGCTATGTTCTTAAGGAGAAAAGGGATCATTTAATGTGATAAATGGTGATGGTATTAAAAAGTTGTGGTTTCATAAGCCAGCGTCTTTAAAGCTCTTAGTGGCTTTCAATGGAGTCATCTGAAACTCCTGTGGCATCCTGATAGTGTGGAATTATTATTGGCTTTGGATTCAGAGGCCCCACCAGGTATAAATCCTGTGTTTGAAATGTATTATATGTGTGACCTTGAGCTAGTAACTTTAGCTGAATAATGAGGAAGTTGATTTCTGGAGTTTCTTCCAGCTCCAGATGTATGACTCTTTAATTTTTCCTACATTCTTTCTATTATTTGGTCAAGATTTCCACAATCACCAAACAAGACCTGTCCCTAAAATCTTCTAGGATCTTATTTCATGTGGCATTCAAATTAAAACATTCCCTGACCCCAAATTCAGCATTCTTTCTATTATACCATTATGACTCCTCTAGCAATCAATACCATTGAAATAGATGTTTTCTTTGGTATCATCACACAAAATGGTAGGAGAAAAGAGGGTTTTTCCTATTTTATTAGTTCCCACCTATGTATTGGAGTATTTTTTTAATTTGGTTAAGGAAATTGGTATTGATGAAACACACGATAGGCACAGTCTCATTAAGCAATAATGATTGTGATGAGTATTTCCTAGGGATTAAAGACAGGCTGGGAGAACCTGGTGGTCCAAAGCACACAGCTGAAGACTATTAACTCCAGTTGGCCATTAATCCCTGGCAAGCATCCCACTGCAAGACCCTTAATGCTATTATAACTGGATGAACAAAAAATATATCTTGATGAGTACCTGGGAGGACACTGAGATTTCATTTGGGCTGTTTAAAACATTTTCTAAGAACTTCTCCCTTTCTCTCTGCACCTCTTACCTCCTAAGCCAATCTAGCCATCTGAGCCAAGACCCCACATTCCATTCATCTTAGAGTCTCTTTTGCCATCCACTCGGACTGATGGACATCTAATTAAAACAAATTAATGATTTGAAGCAGAAACTGTGTTTAATGAAGCCCTTGCTTGGGCTTGCACACTGGTGCCAGGGCTGTTTGCCTACAAATATTTACCAACCTTTCATGCGGAAACAGCTTGGCCACCTGTTCCCTCTCCTCTTCTATGAAAGCCCTCTCTTTCCCCAAAGGTAGGGAAATGCCAAGTTAGATCTCTCATACCTGAAACACCCTAATCAGAACTCATCCCCACATCCAGTAGGGATGCCAAAAAACAGCCAATTCACCTTTGCTTTCTTTGACTGGTATCTTTGACTTCAGTCCAGACAGCTGTTCAATAGGCAAGGTGTGCCCCCCTTTTGTGGTCCCTATTTCCTGCAGCATCTCCTTGTCTGCAGATTTAAATGGCTAGACACTTGAGGGTGGGATTTCTCAGTCAGAGACCAATAGTTTCTAAATCCTAGCTATATCCTTACACACACACACACACAGACCAACAGAGAGACAGAGAAAGACAGGAGATACACAGAGAGAAATAGTAATGAAACCTCCTCATTCATTGTACTTACTCCCAGTCTCACTTCAATTTGAGTTTCAGAAAAGACTAGACAGAAAACCAATTGACATAAAAAGGGGAAGAAAAATACACGAATAACTAGAAGGAAAGAGGGAAAGAAGAAAACAAAAGATAATGAAAGGGAGAAACAAGAAAGAGAAATAGAAAAGATAATAAGGGAAAGGAAATAAAGAATTAAACAAAGGAAAGAATAGAAATTTAGAGTTCTAAACTCTCCTGATAGTTATGATGATTATTACATTAGTTGTGCTTACATATATTGACAAAGAAACTTGAATGCAAGAGATATGGGTGGGTTGGAGATAAGTAGATCCATGTTTATTAATACCTAAGATATAATGGGTTTTACATGTATTGTTTCATTGTGAAGTATAGCATTTATTCATCTAGCTAATTTATTTCTTCCAAAGCCTTAATCAAAATTTATTTGCTAAGTATTCAAGGAGTTGTGGAAAATAGCATGTATCCTTTGTTAATGACAAATGAACTTAGTTCTTGGGAAATTCAGTGTTGAAGTGAATCACAATATACGTATACAATCCATTGTGAGCTGTTCCCACACCAGAGAAAATCTTTCAAGTGGTGAAACAGCAGACATTTCACTGTTCTTCAATGTCCAGTGAGATCATATTACTATTAACACACATTAAGCACTTCCACATTTGCATAAAGTTTTACTGCCATTAATACTAGTTATACTACTAATACTAGTTATTCCAGTCAATCATATGAGAACAACTTCATGAGGTAACACAATATAATCACCTCCACTTCAGAGAGAAGAAAACTAAGACACAATGAGAATTAACAACCTTCTCAGATCAGCTCACACAATATGACTGAATTTAGACCTCACATTTTCTTTGTTCAGCTGTGCTAACACACCCTACAGAATTCTTAGAGTCAACCACTACCAGTGTCATTACTATTACTAAACCTTTCCAACTGGGGCTTATAAAGGAAGCACCTGGAATTTTTTTTTTCCATTGAAGGGAATTTGTTTATTCTTCATCAAATACATGAAACTCTTCCTTGATTCAAAATTGTCCATGAATTCTTAAGTTATCTGAAAAGACTTTTTCCATCTGCTATTGATCTAGCAGACAAACGTCTCTCATTTCTTGTCTAACCTTGTTACTAAAACCCACAAATCTGTGGTTTTCAATTTGTTCTGCCACCTTCCTTTCACAACTGCAATTAACCTTAACCTGGGGTCTTCATTGAGCATAAAACACATCAACTTTTCTGCTAAAAGTAATTAAATAAAAGAAATCAGGTACACTTCTGCCTTGCCTTCTGTGCTCACTACCTGTTCATTCTGGGTCCAATTCAAAATGTTCATTTGAATCCAGAAATTCCTTTGTGTTAAAGGTCCTGTTCACCTTAAAAACTGATTCTCCTTTCCTCTCTTCTGTGATGAACTTTTGCCCATTGCCTCCAGCTTTGAATTTCCCTGCAGCTTAAGGCAGGATGTTCTCTGTGAAGGCTACATATCTCAGGAATTCACTTTCTCACCTAGCCTGTCACAGCCTGAGTTTACTGGCCTGCAGGGCTTAGGACAAGTCCTGTCTGCTCATTCAAGTTTGTGTGTGTGAATGTGTGTGTGTGTGTGTGTGTGTGTGTGTGTGTGTGTGTGTGTGAATGTTACAGAGAGCAGCAGACAGTGACTCATGAATGATAAGTCCATTAATTTTTAAGTGATGGAGGTTAGGTTGATACTCATTTCTACAAATCAAATAAAAAAAAAGTCATATATCAGGTCAATCAAGAGTAATCATTCCATTGGGAGGTTGAAGATTCCATGGGGAATACAAAAATAAAATGGATCAAATTGTGGGCCTTTTTTTTCTTTTTGTGCCTGGAAATGCTCTTCATCTCCAGGTGTGCGTACCCAAGCTATGACTCCACAACTACCAATCTGGACTTAGGGATGCTGTCATTTCATAGGAATGTTATCTGCTGGGAAGGGCTGAAAGATTGTATGAAGCAATCTAGCCATGCAAAAATACAACCTCCAAAATCAACATGTTGAAAAGGAGCTGGCTTCTAAAAAAAAAAAAAAAAAAAAAAAAAAAAAGGAATTGCCATGGACAGCTCCTATAAATTTAAGTCCCTCCCCCTCCCTCATGCTGATATGTTTACTTTGTTTAAGATATGCATTAATTTACTCATATTCCTTGGTGAAATTCCCATTTTAGCAAAGTACTTCTGCAGTTGAATTTCACTAAGTCTGGATAAGTTATATAGAGAGTATTTTTGTCTACTGGAAATATTCTGTACTAGGACTCACACCCTCTCTCTATACCAAGAGATTCACTATGAGAAGCTGGCCAGACAACTTCACTGGCTCTGCTTCCCTTTGTAGAATGAAGATCACACCTGTCTTTCTCCCGCCATTAACAAAGGGATGTTGTTAAAATGAAATAGATAATGCATGTCTATGCATTTTGGAGCTCTAGGATAAAGGCATATAAAAATATCCTTTTAAAACATGTTTTCAGTCTTTTTGTTCTCTTCTTACTGCAATATCAGATAAATCTCTTGGAGCCAATTATGGGTCATCTACAGCCAAAAAATTTTTATTGTGTAACTGTCTATAAAAGACTACAGCATGATTTATCATACTTTTTTTTGGTTGTAGGACATAATCAAAAGTCATCAGAAAAATCAAATAGTTTTTAGAGATGGAAGAGCTTTGAGATATCACTTAGAACAATTCCCCCACTCTACAAATGAGAAAAAGGAGGCCCAAGGACATTGTGTTCGTGGTTATATTGAAAGTTTATGGTGAAGACATCTAGAATTCATTTCTTGTGATTTTCTCCCCCCATGTGTCATCTCTGTCTTTTCCTTTCTCTCCTCTTCTCCTTCTCTTCTTCCTCCTCCTCTTTCTCCTTCTCTTCCTCCTCTTTTCTATTTTCTTCTTTCTTTTTGCTCATTCTTCTCCTCTTTCTTCTTCTTTTTCTTCTTCTTTCTCTTCCTCCTCTTTTCTCTTTCTCTTCCTCCTCTTCTTTTTTCTTCTTCTCTCTCCCTCCCTCCCCCTCTTCTTCTCAATCTCTGTCTCTGTGTCTGTCTGTCTTTCTCTCTCTCTCTCAGAAATAGCACTAGATATGAAGTTAGAACCTAAATTCAAGTCCTAGATCTGCTTCTTACTCTCCACATGACCTTGAAAAAGCCACATAATTTCTTTGTAGTTCTACTGTCTTGCCTATAAAATGGCAAGGTTGGACTTAATGGAGTCTAAAGTCCCTCCTCATCCTAGATCCTATAGGGTCTCATTATTACTTTCCATTATGCCCCAAAGGGGCATAATTCATGGTCATGTATGTTACATATGTTTTCCTGAGTAATTAATCTACTTCTATTGATGAGCAAGACTTAACTATCTTGACTTTCATCCTTGGCTTCTGGATGCCATCATCTATAATTAGAAACCCAGTTATAAATATGGTACTAGCAGGTGATGTTGAAAGCCTACTCAATGGTCAATGATAATGACAATTATATCTCAATATAATTTGTAGCTGATTACAGACCTAGATTGAAGTCATGCCTCTGATGCATACTGCTATGTGGCTCAGGACAAATTTCTCAGCATCTCTTTATGCCCCAGGTAATTCTCTTATACTATAATGTGCTCATCTGCATTGGTAGATGGTTTTCCTTTCCAGGGGTCTCCTTTGCTGGTGAAATTGTAGATCTACCTAACCAAAAAACCTAACGAACTTTTTTTCATATTATGGAATTTTGCTATAAAAAAAATCTGACATTTTTCAAATGTACAGCATTTATAATATTTTTATAATTTGCCAAAATCTCAGTTTAATGTTTACAAAATATAGTTCTATAGTACTTTTCCCAAGAGAGAAATTTTTTTCATTGCAATCACTTATGCCACAAGTATATAATAATTTTCAGCAAAGGATATATATATATATTATATATGTATATATATATGTGTATATATATATTTTAAAAATATAAATATATATACATATATTTAAGTTGCTAGGATCTACCCATGTCCACTGAAATTACCTTGTCTTTATGTATATGTATACATGTTAACTCCTCTAATGGCACATAATCTCTTTGACAACAGGGATCATTTCATCCTTGTCTTTTATATTTGTAGCATTTACCATCAACTACATTAGGTAGTTAATATATGGCAGTTGATTGATTGGATAAAATAATAATAATTATGATAGTTAATATGGCCTGGTGTTTATTGTATGTCAGACACAGTGTTAAGCAGTTTAGAATTATTAATTACTTTGATATTCAGAACAACCCTGGAATTTAGTTACTATAATTATGCCCTTTTTGCCAATAAAGAAATTGAGATAAACAAATGTTGTGACTTGCCTAAGGTCACATAGGTAGTAAGTATCTGAAGCTGGAATTGAATTCAACTCTTCTTGATTGCTAGCTGAGTATTCTGTCTGTTTCACCATTTGGCTGTTCCAGAATATATTTAAAATGAACTGTTAATGAGAGTGGGACAAGTAGGGGATGCCATAGTATAGAGCGAACTTCATTTGAAATCAAGAAGAGTCATCTTCCTGAGTTCAAATCCATCCTTAGACACTTACTAGCTGTATGATATTGAGAAAGTCACTTAGCATTATTTGCCTCAGTTTTCTCATTTGTAAAATGAGCTGGAGATAGAAATGACAAACACTCCAAAATCTTTACCAAGAAGACCCTAAATGTGGCCATGAAGTAGCAGATACTACTAAACAACAGAAATTAGAAGTTTTAAAGATTTTCAAAAAAAATCTCTAATATCTCTAATATTATATCAATATGTCATATTGATATATATTAATATAATGGAGGGCAGACATGCTTTCACATAAACCATCCAATGATATCGTTGTCAGAAACAAAATATTAATTGTGCCATTGGCCTGAGTTGGTATAATTTGCATTTTTGGAGTTGTTAGAAAAAATTTAAAAAAACACTTTACATCTATGGGCCTTAGCTTCCTCAACCATAAAATGAGAGGATTGCACTAGGTGCTATCTAATTTTCCTTCTATATAAAAAAAAAGGAAAAAGATCATCTATAATCTGAATTTAATTTTGTATACACTCAGCTTTCAAATCTTACTTATCAGTTAGTAGAAGGAAGCAATGTTATAAATAATCCCAAACTGAAAATATGTCCAAAAGTCATTTATTCTTATTTTTGGAATATATTGTCTATAGATATTTATAGTCCTAATTAGGTCTTGTTTGGGCATTTATGAAAATAGAAACTCTTAGCTGCTTAGCTTTGTTAGAAAGCATAGAAGTACTAACAAACTGAAATCGTAAATCATCATTAGAGTTCCCAGGTCAGTTCCTGGCTTTTAAAGAAATTTCTTATGACAAAGTGATCCCTGTATTTCTCTTTCCCAAACTGTAGTTTCCTTTACTTGACTTAAGCTGGTCTTATGTCTCATTACTTTTTTTTCTCCATTCCAGGATTTATTTGTTGAGTTATAGAAAGACTATAGAGAAGAGACTGAGAAACATGTCATTGCATCATCATGGTGAAATGTACTAGGGAAAAGGGAATTGGCAGAATTTAAAAAATCTAACACTTAATGTTTTACTATTGCAGCCTAAGCTACTCCTAAGCAGGAAATACTATCTTTTCATTTGCATATAGTATCATTCTACATTATCTGGGAAAAAAGAGTGAGATGCTCCAACAAGTCTCTAATTCCTATGATATGATCATCAGGGAAATAATCTTTTGAAATAAATTATACAAAAACGAAATGGCATGGGATCACAAACTTGCTTGCCGATATCCCCACTCATACATAAATATTATACACTAATTGTCTCTTTGTTACCTCCCCTGCTTATTCTCCCTCCACTACTAGGGTTGCAGTGGTTTTTGGCCCACTCCCCACCATGAGCACAGCTCAGCAAAGCTGAAGGCAAAAACATCTGCCCCACTTTCTCAGCACTAGCTGGAACTGAATTAAATATCTATCAAGATGCAGAGGAACAAATGACCCCCATCACTGGGATCTGACCCTTTTGAGTGTAGGTAACGAAATAGCTAAGTACTAAGCATATAAAATTTAAAACCATTAGTTACTGTGCTTGGAATTCCAAGGTTTTAGATAGTGATTTCCATTTTTATTTTTTTCCCAGAGGATGCCTAGATTGGCAAGGCTGTCAAACAAGTGTGAGAAGATGCCAGCACAGGCAAGCAGTTTCCAAGGCAGAACTACAGCAATGCCTGATGCTGTATTAATTGGGAGTGCTGGCCATCTGGTCATTAGGGGCAAGCTGCTGCCAGGGTGTCTCTCCCTTTCCATCTCATTTCAGGAGCTCTGGAGCCTGGGACAGTGACCCCCAGGGAGATTCTGGCTAAAGATCATTCCTACATCTCTTCTGATCTGGATAGAATGGGACTAAGGAGTGAGAAGAGAGATGTATCCCAAGCACACACAGGCATGAACTAGCACAAATACACACACACACACACACACACACACACACACACACAAAGACTGAGTGAATAATTTTTGACCTGGGATTAAAAACTGAGAAGAAATGATTAGCAACAATCAAATTGTTAGCTAGAGACTAATACGAGGAATCAAGAAAGAAAGGAAAATGAACTGCAAAGGGCTCAAAGAAATATTCCACTGCATATTTGGGGAAATGCTTGGGAAGAAGAGAGAAAAAGAGGAAAGAAGGGAGACACAAAAAGAGTTATTCAGGAAAGTTTATAGAAATGAAATTAGGAAGAATAATGGATGAAATAAACTGAATCCTCCATTAGGAAGGTCAGCTTTGGGAGCTTCTGTTTGTCACGTCAATTTCATTGACTTTTGAACACTCATCAAAACTGGTTTGAAGTTCCAGAGATATCATGTATTTTTAAAAATATTTTTATATTTAAAAATAGAATTAAATACAAATAAATTTTGTTTTTCAGAAAAATTCATATCATAATCTGTTAACTATGGACTCTTAACTGATCACAGTGCCTCATAGAATCTCACATTTATTTTCTAGTTATCCTTTAGGTCCTTTCATTGATGGAAATGGGAGAAAGGGACCTGAGGTGTTAACATGGGGAGAAAGCAAATGGAGGCAGATCATGATGAGGAGAGGTTTTAAGTTCCTCTTTTTACTATATCTCATTCTGTTGCTGCTACTTTGGGCATATTCTGTTCTATATGTTTTGTAATATGTTCTGCATGTTCTGTAATTTTTTAATTCACATAAAGGAATATATGAATTCTAACTTGAGATACTCAGGCATATGAAGGATTTGGGAGAAAAAAAGGAGTTTAGGATAAAGAACATACCCAGATTCAATCATCATGAAATAGATATAACTAGATCACAATTGCTACAGGGGAGAATACAACCAGATCTCATTCACCAGAGAAAACAAAGATACAATTGCATCTTTTGATAGAGGACCATCTTCAAAAGCACTATGCATTAGGGCTTTGCAGTGATGATTTTAGCACCATTGGCAGAGCAGGAAAGGAACCCTAAAAAAGACTCCTTTCTGCACCTTGTATACCCAAATTATAACAACTTCTCATTGCCTGTCGTAGTTTGGTATGGAAAGAACCACATTTTATCTTTCACACAACTGGTCAGTTCATCAATGCAGATATGATCCAGAGGTTTTATAGGAAGAGATGGGGCATAATTTAAGCACATCTGTTTGATTTCCCATTTCTGATGTCAAATCATAAAAACACTAAGGATGGATTACTCAGTGAGGAAGTGATCTGTGCCATAAAACATGAAAGTTTTCAGCCATGGAGTGATCAAGATAAAAGGCAGGCAGAGTTACCAGGGAGGCTAAGCAAATGTCTAGAGTAGATGCAGTCTTATGGATCTCAATGAGGAAAAAAAAAGCAGAAGAAAACATAAACCCCCCAAAGGACTACCACACTACTAACTCACCTCTCACTTCAAAATACAAATCAACAAAAACTTATCCATTGAAACAATCTTAGAATTATAAAACTGGGTATAAATTGAAATGGTTACCTAACCACAGAACTGAACCCAGTGCATCTAATAAGGTTAAGGACTGTCTTCCAAATGAGGATGAAGAAAGATAAAGAACTATAGAAGGCTAAGAGTCAAATTGATACTTTGTTTTAATCTTTCTATGGATGTACATATAATAAGTATTTTAATGGTATGTTATTAAAAGCTAAGTTACATTCTTTGCAAGTATTCCTTACAAATACGCATTTGAGATGCATAATCCTAATTTTTTTTTTCTCTAAAGAAAAAACAAAGATCAAAGAGAATGTCCAACCAAAGAAAACTAGGATGGAGAAAAATGCATTTTGAATACTGTGGAATTTCCTAGAAGTGAAAGTCACATTACTTTGCTGTTCCTCAATTACTTTATCAATGAACTAATATTTGTTACCTTCCATTTTTTCTCTTCTCTCTCTCTCTCTCTCTCTCTCTCTCTCTCTCTCTCTCTCTTTGGAGTGAGGGGAGTAGTTGTGAATCAAAACAGTGATTTATGGGGAATTCCCAGTGAAAAAAATTCCTTTTACAAATGTAAATTAGCAACAGTTCTGCAATTTATAGTCAGAGAGTCACTGGGTCATTGAAGAAATTAAGGAATTTCTCCAGTATCACATATATGTCAGGGACAGGATTTGAACCCTTATCTTTCTCATGCTGATTACACCATTATACACCTTATTTCATTCATGCCGTGAAGCTTTTATGATACACTGAATAAAAAGGCTAGAGAAATTCTAATGAAGCACTTTGACACAGTAAATTATCTGCTATATTGAATATTTTACCTTGATTTCTACCTTTAATCTTCCATTTCTATATAAATGTACTACATTGTTGTTTGATGTTCAAAATAACTCCAAAATAATATTCTCAAAAAAATAAAATTAAGTTCAGGAGAGTTTTAGTATTAAATATTTGGGGGGATTTTACTTCTTTAAAAATTTATGGTCAGTGTATAATGCATATAGTAACTCTTATTAGCCAGACTGTTTGTTTAACCAGAAAACCTCTTCAACAAACATGCCAAATGACAGAACAGCCCATAATGATCATGGGCCAGACCTTCCTGTTAAAAGTTCCTCCCCATCCTCCTGAGTCTATCCATTGTTCTCACCTCTCTCAGTGGCCAGTTCAATTTTGGCCAATTTCCAGGAGTGTGGAAGGAGGTTGGAAATTTCACAAGAATGGGCTCTTGCTGCCTTTTTGCGACTTCCCCTTCCTTCCACAGCGGGAACCAGAAAAAAAAAAAAAAAAAAACAGAAAAGAAGCAATTCTATTTTCAGTCTGTTTATTGAACTTCATCAGTCTGTCAGTTGAAGATTGAGTCTTGCATCAAGACTTGTTTTCCTTTTTTGGCTCAATTAATTTATTCAGTCCTTGCAAGACCACAAAAAGACAGCCCTATAATCATCTGGTTAGGCTTTCTTATACTCTCACTTCTGAAATGGTAAGAAATTAAGTTTTTATTCTCAAGAAATGAATATACTTGAAGAAGTAGAAAGGAGTCTAAAATTAAGAAATGAGAGGGATTCCAGATCATCTTGCTCATTTTCTAATGGATTCAATTTAGGAATTAAGTAGCCAACCACCAACTTCAGAAACATGAAACCCTTCCTCTTTAGAAGAGGTATAGCAGAGACCTTCTTTAGAAGAGGTATAGCAAGAGAGCCCACAGGTCAGACTGAAAGAAACCTCAAAAGCCATCTAATCCAATGTTCTCATTTTAAATATGAGGAAGTAATCAGACCCAAATTATTCAGGCTGTGAGCATCCAAAGTGAGTCTGAACCAAGATCCCCTGACTCTGGAAACAAATCTTTCTATTGCCCCAAATTGTTTTTTTTAATTTATTTTATTTTTAATTCATGAAATAAAGCAAGCATTTCCATAACATAACACAATAAAAAAGATGATTGCCCTTATAAAACTATAAATCCACCATGTACACAACTCGCTATTCCCTTCAAACATATAGCAAAATTATCATGTAAATTTTCCCTTCCCCAGTCCCCACCTTATAAATGACTACCATTCAGTGTGTATTTATTATAAGTATATATTTATAATACATATACACAATCAAAATTATTCTATACATACTTCTATTTATTAGTTCTTTCTCTGGACGCAGATAGCATCTTCATAGTTTATAGTTATGGTTAATTTGGGGAACTTATAATAATCAAAAATAACTTATTTGCTCAATCATTTTTAAAATAAAATTGCTGTTACTATTACTATATACAGTGTTGTATACAAATATAATATATAAATATATTGTATACAATACAATATACCAAAAAAAAATGCCTTTTTCTCCCAATGGCATCTATTGTAGCAACAGAGTACATCCAGACCCAGGAAAAATTCAGAGATTAGACCAGGAAGGGAAAGAAGTTGAACCATATTCAGCAGGTACAGGGTAAAAGCTAGGGAAGAGTATGTGACAAAAAGAGGAAAGAGTTAGGAGCCTTGACCCTCCCATAACAGAGAGGTCTCACTGGTTATCCATAGTAATTACAGTGGTCTAATGAACCCTAATAGAATTTCTCCCCACGAAGAGCAACAAGGAACAAAAATTATCAGTATTGGGGTGGGGGTGATTAAGAGGAATGGGGAAAAAAACCAATGGTATGAGTCACATGATATCCTGGAAAGAGATGACATCTGATGGAAAGCCACCATCAGCTGGGGCTGCTGGAGGCAGTAACTTGAGCTCTGCAGCTGGTGCTCCCCAGTGGCAGAAATAACAATGACTCTGGGAGTGTACTGGGACCCCCAGTCTTTGTGCTAGCCAGCATGTGAGCCTGTGTACATGTGCCTTCACTTGATCCTGGAAAGCAAGGCACTCCTGGTGCCGAGATTCATATCTACATCCACACCAGTTTCTTGCACCTGCTGTGCTGCACCGTGTGGGGAGACAGAAGGCTCTGCCACAGGGGTTCAGGATGGTGGCTTTACATGCAGATCAAACACATGTGACAATTCAGCTTATTAAAATCAACCCAGGTTTCTTCCGAGTTATTTACAGATCTCGGTTCCTCACATGCTGCTGCCCCAACAGGGAATCCCATGACCAGTAGATTTTTCTGTCCTAAATGGTTTTGAGAAAAGCATCATTACTAATGATGATAAAATGGGTTGAAAGCATGGATCTACTAGTACAGGCCTTTTAGTTCTATACAAACAATTGTTAACAAAATGCAAGTTTCAATATCAAAGTACTCTAAGAGCAGTATCAGATGCATATTTCTGAAGTAATCATCTCTACCTAGGTCACTATGAGAACACAAATGATTTTATGTTACATCCTATAAGTTTGGAGTTTTAGAACTGCCACTTTGAGATATTCATCATATTGTGTGAACAGAAACAAAATGACAGTGGTACTGGAACAACAGAATAACATCCTCATGACAGAAATGCAGTTCTACTAGAGGAACACTCTGAATTAGCTTTTCAAAGTAGTAGTTATCATGAATTTATCTGTCAAAGAGAAAGAAAGAGGGGGGAGGGAGGAAGAGAGAAAGAAAGGGGATAGGGAAAAAGGGAGGAAGGGAGGGAGATAAAAAGAGAAAGGGATGGAAGGGAGGAAAGAAGGGAAGATCTTTATGAAAGATCATAATTCCCATTCAAAGGTTTTTTGGTTAATATTAGCTGGGTTCTATATACTAAAATATATTTTCTAATAGAGTATCTATGAAGAAGATCAGGCTGACCTATACAACAAAAAGACATTTGCCCTGTGGGCTCTTTTTCAGAATAAAGTTTACTTTGGTATTCTGAAACCATCTGTAATAAGACTTTCCACTCTGATCCTAATTTCTCCAAAATCCTCCCCTCACTTCTATGTTATTTTATTTACCTGGAGATAATGGTATCTTGTAAGCATTCCCTCATTAATTCTAGTAAAATATACCTGTAAGGGAGAACAATTATTAATTTTTATCTCTCAGACATGTGGAAAGAATCAGGATTCAAAGAAGGCAAATAGGCTTGCTCAAGGTGACAAAGCAAGTCTGTACTAGAAACAGATATAAAGTCCAAATTCCCTTCCTGATAATGAGGCGCAGACCCTGTGCTGCTACAGGAAGTTGTGAAATCTCTGGAGCTGGGGCTTTTTTTTTTCTTTTTTTAAGGGTAAATTCTTACAGTGATTCAAATGTGGACGTGCCTTGAAGGTAAGGGAATAGATTAGAAATGATCTTTGAAGATCCTTCCTAATATTGTAATTCAGTGATTATTCTGCAGCTCCAGAATTAGAGTATGCTAAATTTGGTAGATGAGGAGCCTCAGGCAGTGAAGTGGAATGAAGGGGGACTTCAGGTGAAAAGACTGGTTAATTTTGAATCTTGCCCCAAAAACTTACCTGCTAAGGGGTATAAATAGCCTCTCAGGGAGGTAAGGAGGAAGGGAGGAAAGGAAGGAGAGAGAGGAGAAAGGAAAAGAGAGAGAGGAGCAAGGGAAGGAAGAAAAAGAAAGGAAAGAAAGAAAAGGAAAAATCATTTTAGGCATTTGTCTTATTAAAAAAAAAAAAAAAACTTAGATTTGTTTTATTTGTTCCCAGAGGGAAAGACTAAAACTAAAAAGTTACAAAGAGGCAGATTTCAAGTCAATGTTGAAAACAAAAATCACTTCCTAAAAAATAAAACTGTTTCAAGTAGAACAGACTTCTTTAGGAAATGAATAGCGAGTTATTGAAGATCTTCAAAAGAAGGGTGGATAACTTTTGTTGTGAATATTACAGAGGAAGGCCTTCTTTAGGAACAAGTTGGACTAGTTGGCCCATCTAGAACTCTGAGATTCCAGGATTCTGATTACAATGTTGACCTCTTTGATGTCAAAGACAACAGAAGATGGGCTCATAGGAGTTTAGAACTTGATCTAGTATAACTCACTTCACCTAATGGTTGAGAAAAATTAGCTAGTCATCAATAAACATTTATTAATCTCTAACTTGGTGCCAGACACTAAGTATTGGGAATATAAATATATATATATATATATAAAAGACCTTATCTCCTCTGAAGAACTCAAATTTCTTCACCCAATATTTGTCAACCACAGCCTTTCCAAGAGTGCATCAATAGGAACAACTACTCTTCGACATCTCTGAATGGAACCAAAATCAATGAAAACCAAAAAATTGGATGAGAAGAATGGCCTTAAGAATGAAGTTAATGAGACAAGAGTTGAACTCACTGCTACCTGGCTTTTCTATGAGATACTTCCTAATCTGAAAGCAAAACTTGCTTCAAAACTATAATTCAGCACACTAAAGGCCCCAAGAGCTGCTTTCTGTGGTCATGTAGGCAGTTTAGTTGTGCCCCAAGGCAAGAAATTGGGAAAAGATTTTTAAAAATCAGTTAAAGCCATCAGTATAGGCTCATATCCCTATTGTCAGGAATGTAAGATAGACAATCAACTGGCTTTATTAAGCACCTACTATGTGGCTAGCTCTAAGATACTGGGGATACAAGTTTAAAAAATCTTTACCTTCTAATGGGACTTTACATTCTAATGGAAAAGACAACATTTAGAAGTAGCTAGATGGCATAATGAATGGAGTAATAGAATTGGAGTTAGGAAGATCTGAATTTCAATCCTGCCTCAGACACTTATTATATGTATGATGTTAGGCAAGATTTGGACTCAAAAGCCTAAGATTTCATAATCCTGTGAAATACATAT
Organism: Myrmecobius fasciatus; assembly: GCA_023553655.1. NCBI lineage: Eukaryota > Metazoa > Chordata > Mammalia > Dasyuromorphia > Myrmecobiidae > Myrmecobius > Myrmecobius fasciatus. The sequence continues at coordinate 667,965 of JAJPUD010000186.1, read as the reverse complement.
ATAAATAAAGAGAGCATGAATAGAACTTCATAAATACAAAGTAATTAAGTAAAAGGTATTTTTGAAGGTGGCATAGAAGTTGGGGACTCAGAAAAGACTTCATGAAAAGGATGATGCTTGAGCTATATCTTAAAAGAAGAGGAAAGTCTGCATGAGGAGGGAATGTGTTCCAGACAAGAGGGAATAACTAATGCAAAAAAGTATGCGATAAAAAAAAAAAAAATAGAGGGTCATTTGTAAGAGAGAAAGAGAAGATCAGTTGGACTGGACCGTAGAATGTAAGGAAGAGTAATTATATCTAATATGGCTGGAAAGATAGATTGAGGTTGGGGCATGAAGGACTTTAAAGATAGATTTTTATTTTATCCTAAAAGTAATAGGAAACCACTGGGATTTACTGAGTAGGGAAATCACATGGACAGATCTATACTTAAAGAAAATTATTTTGACAACAGAGTACAGGATGGACTTAAGTGGTGAACTTAAGATAGGTAGCCCATTTAGGAAACTGTTAAAAAAAATCTAGGTGAGAGAGAACAATGGCCTGAACTAAGATAATAGCAGCAAGAGTGGATAAAGAGATGAAGAGAGATGTTGTAGGAAAAGACTGGTTAACTGGTTGGATATATGGAATTAGGAAAAATGAGGAGTCAAAGATAATCCCAAGGTTACAAATTTAGAAAGCCAAAAAGATGACAGTAACTTCAACAGAAAGATGGAGATTTGGAAGAGAGAAGAGATTAGGAAGAAAGATTATTTTAATTAGGGCTGGGTTGAGTTTCAGATGTTTCCAGGACATCCATTTTGAAATGTTCTCCAGATAATTAAGTAATATAGGACTAAAACTCAAGGAAGAAACTGGATTGGATATATAGATCTGCAGAGAGATGAGTGTTAAATTCATTAGGGCTGATAAAATTACAGAAAGAGTGTGGAGAAAGAAGAGGAACTAGCAAACTATGATGTTTATGAGATATGATATAGATGATGAACCATCAAAGGAGACAGAGAAGAAGCTGTCAGAGAGGTAAAAGGTGAGCCTCAAGACTCAAAAGTGGCAAAGTAGTGGCAAAGAAACACAAAGAGAAGAGAGTATCCAGAAGAAGATGATATTCAACAACATCAAATGAAGCAGATAGCAACAATTATTTCAGGAACCAATTGTCCAGCTTGTGGCCAAGTTTTTTTCCTTTATTTCTTTTCCTTTGAAATTTTTGCTAGTGTCTATTCTAGAAAGAAAAATTCTTTAAAAATAAAAAGAAAATGAATTAAAACGCCATTCAGGTTTTAGCCTATTTCCTGGCACTCTAGGGGTAATAGAGCTGATAAAGTTGGGAAATACAAAATGTTGGCTAAAATATTATTTATGAATTATGTCCTCCTTTTGTCTCATTAGCACAGATTATTACTTTTGGAGGATTTTGATTTTTAATAAAGGAAAGCCGAAGGAGAAAGAGAAGAAGAAAAGAAGATGAAGAAAAAGAAGACGAAAATGAAGAAGCTGAAGACAAAGACAAAAACAAGGAAGATGAAGGAGACAAGATGAAGAAGACAAAGATGAAGAAGAAGAAAGAAGAAAGAACTGGGATGGCTGTGTTAGCAAGTTATTTTTTATATTGAGTCAAAAATCTACTTTTATGCAGTCTCCACCTCTTACTCAGAGGACAAACAAACCAAATCCAATCCCTCTTCTATATGCTGGTCTATTAAATACTTTCTCATCAGCTATCATGCCTTCTCTGAGTCTTCTATGCACTGCCCTATTAAGTACCTGGAGGTCACTTCCAATTTTTCTATTCCATGACAATGTCATCAGCGTTTCCATGACATGAGCAGGTAGTAGGTATTACTCCCATAGAGAAAGGATCATCTATTAAAAAAAAAAAAAAAAAAAAAAAAAAAGGCCTTACCCAGTCTGATCCAATTAAATTGTGAGAACCAGAACTAAAACTTAGTGTCCTGAATCTGGACAAGTTAATTAGTCACTGCAGGCCTCCAACCCAGCAAGAGTAATTAATATGGGTTAATTAATTAATTGATTGATGGATGTGAAGTTCTTTAGATCCTTGTGTGAAAGGAGCAAGGAAGGGTATCTATTCACTGAAATGAGAGAGAGGATGAGACAGTTAAGAGAGGGAGAGGGAAAGGGAAAGAAGGAGGGGGAGAGGGAAATAAAGATGAGTGAAACCTTTGTCTAAGTGGGTGCTTTCTGCCTTAGCCCAAGGAATTACCCAGGGCTCCAGAGTCAGAATAACAGCTTCCACTGATGTCTCATAGAACTTCACACACTTAACAAGTGAAAAGTTCACCTCAGGACACCAGCCCCTGTTTCCCCTTTCTCAGGAAAGTGAATCCTTAAAGGGAAACTAAGCTTAAGTTGACTCTACTACAACAGTTAGACTTTTTACTTTTTATATATCATAATGAAGTAAAAAGTCTCATTCTTATACCTTGCCATGAAATGAAGGTGATGTGGAATCTCTGAAGGCTCTATCAACAGACTCTAAGTTTTGGCAGATCTTCCCAATGCTCTGGATTCTAGAGGTGTCAAACACATATAGCAACAAAGACTACTACATAAGGATACTTATAGGTCACATACAACTGAGAAAAAATATTAACATTACATTAATATAATATATCAATATTATCAGTGTCTTATTGCATTTTTATTTTGTTAAATATTTCCCAATCCATTTTAATCTATTTCAGTCTCCTCTCAATGCCTTGGTAAAACATTTGACACTTCTGCACTGAAAGAACTTTTAGTGTAGACGCAGATGTCTGATTTCCTATCTATCAGCTAAGGAACAGCCTCAAAAAGTTTAGAAGAGCTCATCAAAGGTTTGGCTAGGGAATGAGCCTCAAAGACCATCTATTTGCCTCAAATCACAAAAAAAAAAAGAAAGAAAGAAAAGAAAAGAAAAGAAAAGCCAAAGGTTAAATAAATAGCTACATCAATACAAATCCCAGAGATTTTTAATGAATACTGAAGTATTTGTCATTGGGGTATTTACATTGGATTTAGCATTAAAGAGGAAGAAGGGGGCATATTGGGCTGTTTTTAAGAAATTATTAGATTCTTTTAAAAACCCAAAACTCCTCCCTGAAACCATGGCCTAACTTTTTAATAATATCTCAATTGAATGACTGGGGAACATAAACCACATAATAAATTTAAAAAACAATGGCTGCTAGGGGACAGTGGACAGTGACAAAGCTACAGCACATCACAAACAGGAAATGAAGAAGTCAAATGAGGCTAAAGTACTTCATCAGAGAAATGAATGAAGGAAAAAGAATTAGGTTGTCATGTCTTGAGAATGAAGAATAATTGATTCATATGATCCACTAGCACCTTTATAATGTAAAAGAAATTAAGGAAATCCCCTACCACACTGAGCAGACCACCTGAAAGGGACATAATGAGAAGCTATGGGCAAGAGTCACACAGGATGAATATTTGATGGTCATTGATATAATCTACTTATTGGTGGGACTCTCCCATACTAAGGAAGTCATGGACCCATTTGAATAAGGTCTGTTGTGTTGCTAATAGCTATAATACATAATACAGTTTGCAAAATTAATTCACTCAATGGAGGAAGCAATCTTGAACCAAAGGTCATTTGTCTAACTTAGATGTGTACTCTCTTAACTTTCCTTGTTTTCACTTTAAAATTTCTCTTTACTTTCTCACTCACTTTCTCTTTCCTTCCATTCCATCCTTAACAGGAAAGTAATTCTCCCTTTTTGTCAAGATCAAATTCTTTCCCATCACCTAAATACTGTGCTCCCTCATCTTCCCTGAGACTTTGTTCCATCAATTACTCCTTTTTTCTCACATTGTCGGCATCTCTCTCCAAAATAATTCCTTACCCTCTGTTTGCAAACAAAATTAGGCCATCTCTAAACCAAACTCATCTTCCCCACAAACCATCTACTCATCTTAATTTTATTGGCATTCAGTAGTTCAGTTGTACCTGACTCTTCATAATGCCATGGGCCCTACTGTGCATGGAGTTTTCTTGGCAAAGATATTGAAATAGTTTGTCATTTCCTTTTCCAGTGGATTAAAGAAAACAGTTCAAGGTCACACAGTTAGTAAGTGTCTGAGGCCAAATTTCAATTCAGATCTTCCTTACTCTTGACCCAGCATTATATCCACTGAACCACTTAGTTGCCCTCTTTCTAATTAGCCTGTCTTTGAAAGAAAAAAGTTTTCTCCCCATAATTAATTGCTTATGCTTCTCAGGCATTTATAATATTCTGCCTGTATAAGAGTCATTTATGTGTATGTCTTCCTAATAGACCATAAGTTTCTTGATAGAGTTTATTTTATAAATTTTATAATCTCTCCCAGGACAGTATTCTATGAATAATTCATCCCTATTAAGTGTTTATAGAACTAAAGTCGTTATTTGAGCCCATCTATACCTTACATTCAAAAGAAACCAGAGAAGTCATTTCATGAAACATTTCTTCTTCCCTATTGCAATGTTTATGAAAAACATTTTTCAGAAGACCACCAGTAAGATAACTATAGTTTACATGCTGATTTTTGTTACAAAAGATGAAAATATAAAGAAATCCTTTAAAGAATTCATTATTTATCCTCCAAATTTATCCAACATGTACTTGAATACTTCATAACAAGAAATAACACAGAATAAGACAAGGAAAACTATGTTGGAAAATAAATTTGATAAGAAAAAAAGAAAAACATAGAGCTCAAGAAGAGAGGTGTTAATAATGGTAGGCACTAACACATTAAAAAGTGAAACTGATTCTATTTTAACAGACAGGAAATGAGTGATTTCCAATGAGGGAATCATCTTTTTTTGTACATTGTTAGACCATCGGTTTGTTATGGCAAAGTTCAAAATCAGTACCACATTAGAACAAAGCATAAAAATGAGAAGATATGACATGCCATTGAAGCAACTTCAATTTAATTTTAATTAATTAATTTTAATTGATTGATGTTTAAACAAATTGATGATACCAAAAAGTAGAAATGGATAAAAGAATTTATATTGATATAGACTATTGTGATTTCCCAAGGAATTTTAATGATAGAAATTAATTGCCGCAAGAGGGAGATTAAAAGAGCCTAGAAATGGCTTTAAACAGCAATTATTTTGTCTTCTTGCCAAGAGGAGAAACATAGCATCCACGCATCAAAACAGTTTGAAACATAAACTCATTTGTAAATATTGTGGAATATTATGAATAGTATTACCTCACAAAATGGTAAGAAGCAGTAGAGAGAAAAACATTTTCAGAAAAATTAGAAATAAACCGGCTCATTACAAGAACAAAACTGGAATCTCACAAACAAAAAAAAGAAAGAAAAAAAGAAAAAGAGATGTCAAGGTTTCTAAAACAAATTATTTTCTCAATCAGTGTCAGTGAAATTACCACATTCAGATTCTAACATCACACACTCAGTGTGATGCATAAGGAATTATAAGCAGCACTAAGGGAAATAAGGGGCAGCTAAATGGCACAGTGAATAGAACACTAAGCCTGGAATCAGATACTTCCCAAGTCCAAATATGGCCTCAAATATTTATTAGCTATATCACACTGAGCAAGTCACTTAACCTTCTTTTCCTCAATTCATCTGTAAAACAAGCTGGAGAAGGAAACAGCAAATCATGCTAATATTTTTGCTAAGAAAATCCTACATAGGGTCACTAAGAGTTGGGTACAATTGAAAATGATTGAACAACAGAATGGGAAATAGAACTAGGGAATAACATCTGCAAACAGACCAAGTACATACAAAGGTATGTAGAGGAGAGATGAATTCAAAGGCCTCAAGGGATAGATTTTCAAAATATCTGAAAAAGAATAACAAATATTTTTAAAATCAAAAACTTTATTATTACTAAGGACAATTTAGAGAAAAAAAATCAATAACTATGGACTCATATGATGATATTATACTAGTTGCATATCCAGAATACTGCAGAAACTCTAAAATCACTTGAAAGTTTGATCTAACCAAAAAGACTAGTATTCAGAAAATAGCAGTTACACAGAGTGTGTATAATCAACTAGACCCTGATATTGCTAATATCAATACTCTTCTGATAATAATGTATTCCTATAAATCATTGACTACTATAGTTACTAAAAAAATTTTAGTTTCAGATCACCTAAAGTAGGGTTTCTTAAACTTTTTCCACTCATGACTCCTTTTCACCCCAGAAATATTTATGACTACAAGTAGATAGATATATAAAATAGGTATACACCTCAAACATTTACTGATAACAAATCATAATTTTGTGACACCTACATTCAATAACAGGAACCCATATAGGGTCATAACCCATGGTTTAAGAAGCTAGGATCTAAAGGAAAATTAAGATATATGGTATGTATGAGTTGATTGGAAGAAACTACCATCAAAAGTTTCGCATGAGTAGCTATGCAAAAGATAAAATAAGAAAGGGAGAACTGGAAAAAAAAATTGTAATGTAGCAAAAGTGAGGATTAAGCAATGACCATCCAGCATGTCCCATTAGTATACATGCAATCTCAAAAGAAAGATCCTCAGCAGATTGGATAGACCCTGACCCCAACCCTATGGGTCATGAACATGAAAAGGCATGGAGATGGATAAGAGTCTTAGAGAAATAAAAAAGTGGATGGGTTGCAATCTGCTTTGTTGCAAAGAACTCCCTTCTTCCCATGAATAAGATCACAGATCCATTGAAATATTTAATTATTTTCCATTATAGATTATATGAGAGTCAAGATCATGTTTTTTACATTTTTGTTCAATACCTATCCTTCTCTCACTAAATGTCTAGTACAGTGTCTTACATGTAGCTAATATTCAATAGACATTTGTTAAATGAATGAATGGTTGTTGAAGGGGCCTAGGAAATAGCTCTTATTTCAAGATTCCTTAATCTTTTTTTAGTCAAAGGATCCCTTGGGAAATCTGGTGAAGCCTGTGGACCCCTTCTCAGAATAACATTTTTTAAATGCATAAAATAAAATACACAGGAATACAAAGAAAATCAATTATAGTGAACTAAAGACTTAATTTTTTTTCTCATCCAAGTTTATAGAGTTTCATTCATTCATTGTTTGTCTTTCCTTCTCAAAGATGTTTCCATAGTTCCCATGGGGTTAAGAACCCCTATTTTATGTCCATAAATGAATGCCAGCATCTAAAACCACATAAAATATAAAAATAAACACTCAATCCATTGGATACATCAAAAATATTCCCTGTCTCCCTATTATTATTATTCTCATGTAGAATACAGTTTTTTCAGATATACACTGCTTCACCCTTCAGACAAATATGGGAAACATCAAAAGGCCAACACACAGAAGGAGGGTCCATATGTCTGGGGGATCCAGAGACTGTGGGGCTTTCCTTTCTGTAGGAAGGGAAATGGACAAATTCTGAGAATACAAGGAGGAGGGAAGAATGAGCAGCGCTCCCTCATGAGAGCCAGCATCTGACTGTTCCCACTGGAGAATACAGGAGACTTTATAAGCAATCCTTGCCATGGCTTGCCAGGAGAACAGAGCCCTTTATTTCAACTAGCAGTTTGCTCTGTGAATTTTCTTGGGGCAAAGGAGGATATCCTTTTTCCTCATTTGTATTGTTTCATGATAAAATAACAGCCTTGTCAAAACACCTAAATACTATAGTGATACATACTTTAGAAAACAGAGGGGTAGATATAGAAGAATTTCTAAAGAATTATATATAAAGATATAAATCTGGCTGCTAGAGTTACTAACAAAAATAGCACTATTCTTACTGTAAGAAAATTATAAGTTGCTCACTTTAGGTGGAAAATAACAATAATCCTATATACAGGGCAAGGATCAAATTAATCTAGTTTTGCATCTAAAGGATTAGTTATTATTATTATTATTCCAGTGTCTGCTGGGCTTGTTGCTATGCTAAGTACATATCTTAGAACCCCTTTAATGCAATGTTTGCTGTAATGTTCACCCATCATTCAGGACTCTCACATTAGGTTTTCTCATAAATAATGTTTGTTGGTTGATGAGTTGTTCAGAACTGTGTGTGTGTGTGTGTGTGTGTGTGTGTGTGTGTTGGGGATGGGGAAGAGTAAAAAGGACGTTGTTGAAGGGGAGGGGAGAGAACCTAGACAAAAAAAATAAACTCAAAGAAATAGCCTTTCCTCATCTGTTATATTTTTCTTTCTCCACAGCATCTAAGGTCTTTGATTCTATATTCCTCCTGTTCCAAAGCCCAAAAGAGCTATATTCATAATATGTTGGAGATAATTAAGAAAATATAAATGACCAGTTCTGAGATTGAAAAAGAAGTTGTTTTATATGGTTTTATTTTTAAAATAAGTTTTTATGAAATCCTCTGTTTCTTACACTATCAAAATTTTTTTTTTCTGGTTATCCCTTTCCCTGGGATGAGAGAGCCATCCCATATAACAAATTATACTTCATCCTATGTTTTAACAGTAATTATTTCTAGATTTCCTAAAATAGCCATCCTGAGTTCATTTGCATCTGAATTTTTTCTTAAACACCTTTTTTCCCCCTTATTTGTTTCTCTACTGCTGTAAACCATGAATCTCAAATATGAAAATGGCTTACCAGAAATAACTAGTCTCTGATACAATTCCTTGAAGTTTCCCTTTAAGCCTACTCAGGAAAGTTTTCTATCTTCTCCCTTGAATGATACAAATTTCAGTTGTCCAACTAAATGACATCATCATCTTTCACTCAGGATTGAAAACTTGAGTTATGATCATTAATATTATCTTTAAAAAGAGCTGATATGAATTTTTAACTAAGAATACACAATAGTGTTTTGTTTTGTTTTGTTTTGTTTTTGTTTAATGTAGCAACAAAAGAACCTAAGAAAGTTTAATGGGTAAAACAATATACTTGAAAACTAACACGGGATCCAGCTGAAAGCTGAAGTCTTGGGACCCATCTGGATTTTTTTGTTTGTTTGTTTCTTTTTTTTTTTCCTAAAAAACTGCCAATTAAATGGATTTTAAATTCAACCTGGGTATTTTTGCTTCAAACAAGACTAGTTTAGCAATTTGAAGAGAAGAGGGGTTTTTAAACAGAAACTCTCCCCTGCTGTGCATTGATCAGCTATTGATTAGGGTAAGGGGGGGTGTTAAAGTAAATCATCAATGCCAAATAATAGACCTTCAGGGTGAAGGAACTGAACTGAGACATTTGTTATATGGAAAGTAAAGCCAATCTTTTGTGGTGAAACCAAAAAGCCCTAGTCACCCTTGAGGAAAAGAAATGTTAATTGAAAAATTCCTTAAATAGGTAAAGACTCTGAAGTCTGCTTTACATAAAAGGTATGAAATCACAATCAGAGGATAGGAAAAAAAGGACCCTGCAGTTCAAGTGGGAGTTTTCTCTCTAATGGTGCTGATTAATTTCCCATTCATGGATGACATGGATTGATGGAAACGAGTCTTTTCAGAGAAAGGACAAATGACAACTGGACCTGTGAGCACAGGGGAAGTTTGAATTAATTGGCTCCTTGACACAGAAAGTTAAGACAAAGGAACTTCCTATTGGATGCAAAGATTTAGCTCAAATCTAACAAGATAATAAACCAGAAGATTTATTTAAATACCAAAAGTATGATCACTTTCCATCTTATTATTCATAAACTTTAAAAAGTATTTCACTTCCCAAATCACTATGATAAATCAAAGCTAAATTAAGTCTTATAAAATACCTTTTATCAGAACATCTCAAAATAATTCATAAGTATATTCAGTCTCATAAAGAACCTAAGGAATAGGTTATTAAAAATATTATATCCCCTATTACATGGATAAAAAAAAAAACTAAGGGAGAAAATTTTGTCTTTCCCAGGTCACATGCTAAGGTAGGCAATAATAGTGCTAGGAAGAGAAGCTAAATTTTGATTCTTGTTATGTCTACCCAATCTGATGTTTAAATAGAGAAAATAAAAGTATGTGGAGGAGAGAAGAGCAAGGAAGGGGAAGAATGAAGAGTTTACTGAAGTCACTAGTAGGCATTTACCTCAAGATCAAAGACAGAAGAATAAGTCCTATACCCCCTCAAAAAAAGGGGAGGGGAGGGAATGCAATCTTTACAGCAGCATTTTTGAGGTAGCAAAGAACTAAAAAGAAAGTAAGTGGCCATTGATTGCAAAACTGCTGAATAAACTCTGATACAAATGAAATAGAATTTTATTCTTCCAGAAGAAATGACAAATATTAAAATGTAGAGAACTTTAGGAAGATATGAATTAATGAAAAGTAGAACCAGGAGACCAATTTACATAGTAACTAGTTTCTCCTCTTAGCTCTACCCAAATTCAGTTTTCACTATATAGGGACAGTCAGTAAGTCCAGCATTCTATCCACAATCTTTAAAATAATGAGTCAGATTTCCCTAAAGATAACAGAATCCAGACCAATTATAAAAGACTGAACTGAAAGACATGTTCTGCCAAATTTCTAAGTCACATTGGAGCCAGTGATCATCCCACATGCTTCAGAGCTTCAAGAAAAAGTCTAAAGTAATATGTGGCTATGTGTTTAAAAGTTCATTAATCTTCACTAAATATATATATATGTGTGTATATATATATATATAATCAACTCCCATTTATTTAATACTGTATATAGTTAATATTTTAACACATCAAATTAGATATAAAATAGCATGACCTCTCAAATATCAATTGATAATTAAAAACATATTTATCATTATCAGCTAAGCCAATAAACCTCTAAAAATAGTACCTCAAGAAATCTCCTATCTTCTAAACAATAAATATTTGTTTAATATATATGTATATATATATAGAACATCTATCCTATTACATCAAAATGAAATATACATTTGGGAATCATAATTTAAGCTATAATATTTCATTCCAAAAAAAGGAAGAATGATATCTAAACTGAATTCTTTTCAGGCATCTTAACCTTCAATCATTTAGTAAGTAGAATTAATAGAGTAAATGATTGTCCATTTTGGATAACAAATGAACATTTAGAGACCTAACAGAAGTAATGGGACCTGACAGAAGTAATTCATAAATAATGCTTCAGCCTAATCAACTATGGGACAAATAGTAGTCATTTACATAGTTAGACTAGCAGGGGAAAAAACATAAGAAGAATAATCCTTCTTCCAGTGCCTAATGGCCCTTTCATTTTAATGTCCCATTCTGAACAAAGCCAATGCCCTTATTGTGAAATGCTATATAATACATAAAATTTCCTCCTCACCTCATCAACTGTTGAATTCTAGTCAACCTATTAGCTAGTATTGCCCTAGTCTTTCTTATTCACACATACTCAACCATGAACTTATTGGAATATCTCTTAAAATACCTAATAGGTTGAAATATGAAGGAGAAATTCAATTGGAAATTTAGTAGAATCCCCTGAAAGCAGGTTGATTGGGAGAAATAAATTTATAATTCACTGTGGAGATTTGTTAGAAATTAGTCTCCAATATCTCATTGAATAATATAGGTGATGATGGGCCTTTGAAGACTCTGCCAGCAGAAAACAGTCTTATAATTTCTTTCAAGTTGTAAAATCTTTAAGTATTAATTTGGAGATAGAGTACATGTCTATTTTCCCAAGACAATCCTACCTAACTACAGAGAGTTTCCTGCCCAAAAAGTTGGTCAACAAGTGATGAATATTTTCTGACCATAATAACTCATGAAAGCAGAATGATAAAAAGGGGGAAAATATAAAAATTATAAAATTCTTACATTTTTAAATAAACATCTATCTTGAGTCTTTTGTTGGTGAGGCAATTGGGGTTAAGTGACTTACCCAGGGTCACCCAGCTAGAAGTATTAAGTGTCCAAGACCAGATTTGAACTCAGGTCCTCCTGACTTAAGGGATGGTGCTCTATCCACTACACTATCTAGCTGCCCCTATCTTGAAGTCTTTTTTTCTGCAAACCTAATACATTACCAAAAGAATTAAATCTAAACTAGCAGGCTAATTATAAATAAAACCTGAAAGCATGCATTACTATTTGTGTGACTGGAAAAGGAGATGAACTATTCTTATAACAAAAATGAAAAATAAATTAACATTCCTCATAGTGCATTGGTACCACTAAGAGTCTAAGATGGAACAAGAGAAAGACCTTCATTACATTGGCTAGCTTCTCCAGGGAGAATTTATGGGAAAATATAGACAAGAATCACACAAGATTAGAAGTTATGAAGATATGACAGAGGAGTTACAAAACTGTATAAACTGATAAGAGGGTCATACCAAATGCTTAAGAGCTATGTGATCACCAACTCAGTAAATTATTCTAAAGAATATCCTAGCTCATTTGTTGGGGAGTTCAGCATGGTAGAATAAACCCTCAGTTTAAGAAGACTTGCTTCATCCAACCATTCTGGAGAGCAATTTGGAATCATGCCCAAAGGTCATACCCTTTGATCCAGCAGTGTCTCTACTGGGTCTGTATCCCAAAGAGATCATAAAAAAGGGAAAGCTCTTTTTATAGTGGCAAGGTACTGGAAACGTCATGGATGCCCTTCAGTTGAGGTATGGCTGAATAAGTTACTGTATATGAATGTAATAGAATATTATTTTTCTTTAAGAAATGATGAGCAGTTGTCTCAAACCAGTTCCAATTGTTCACTGAAGAAAACCATATACACCCAGAGAGAGGGAAATGAAATATGGACCACAACGTAACATTTTCATGATCTCTATCGACATTTGCTTGCATTGTGTTGCCTTTCTCTGATTCTCTTTTTTTCTTGTAGATAGGATTTTTCTTGCATAACTTCTCAAGCATTTCAACATTATTAACATGTAGTGGACTTCCTGCCATCTAGGGGAGGGGAGGGGACTGGGGGTAAAATTTGTAATGGAAAGCTCTGTAAAGATCAATGTTGGGGAACTACCCATATATATGTTATACAAATAAAAAGCTTTAATAAAAAAAATTTAAAAAAAGAAATGATGAGCAGGTTCATTTCAGAAAAACCTGAAAAGACTTACATGAACTGATGCTAAGTGAAGTTTGTAGAACCAAGAGAGCATTGTACATAGTAACAACAAGATCAACTCTGATGGACTTGGCTCTTTTCAACAACGAGAAGATTTAAGGCAATTCCAATAGACTCATGATGGAAAGAGCCATCCACATCCAGAAAGAACCTATGAATACTGAATGTGGATCAAAGAATAGCATTTTCACCTTTTAAAAAAGGCATGCTTCAAGTTTTAGCTTTTCCACTTCCTAGTCATGTAAACATAGGAAAGTCATTTAGTTTCTCTGAACTTTTATCACCTCATTTGAAAGATGGAGATGATAATTTTCACTACTTATCTCACAGGATTGAGTAAGGATCAAATGAGGTAATGTTTGTAACAGTATTTTGTAACTATAATGTCCTTTGTAAACATAAGCAATTATTATTTATTATTGTTGTTATTAGGTTATGATGATTAAGAGCTACAGCAGTCTCACAAATAAATACAGGGTATTTGCTTTGGGTAATAAATTGAACATTTGGGTGTGGTCATTTATAAACTAATATTTCCCAGTTTTCAGAAAAAGCACTGTCACTTCATACAAATGGTAAGAATGAACAAGAAAAAGAAAAAATAATGAAATTTATGCAGAGAGAAGGAAGAAAGAAAAAGAGAAAAAAACTAAAAAGGAGAAAAGTAGGGAACACACTAAATAGAAAGAATAGAAAAGTAACCTTTGTTTGTATTCAGGCTATTTGTAACAGCCCTCAAAACACAATCATTTACTCTAGAAATGTCCCAGGACCCGATAGAGTGCCAGTGTAAAACATGTCCTTTTATTGCTGCTGTTCAGTTATCTAGTCATGTCTAATCCTTCATACCACATGGACCATAGCACAGCAGATCTTTCTGTCTTCTACTGTCTCTCAAAGCCTCTCCAAGTTTATGTTTGTTGTTCTAAAGTGGTTTAAATTTTCATGGAGAATTAGCCATTATATTACCTACTATTTGATGCTTTACTCCATGATGAAGAATCTTAGATCTTCCCCAAGCTGTTCTCAGAAGACAGGCCAACTTCTCACTGCAAAAAAAAAGAAAGGATCTTTCCATTTACCTTCAAATTAAGAAGATTCCAGGTTGTCATATAAATTCCTAGAACATTATTTGTCCAAGTGTATGTGTCCCTTCAAAATAAAAGACAAACCAGAACACTGCAATTTAGCAATGACGGGAAAGCCATCAGTATTAGAGAAAAAGCTAATATGACAGGTTCATAAAAGATATTTACATCTTTGGGATGGGGGAGCAGAAACGAGTAATAATAGAGTGCAAAGGGGAAGAGTAGCTGCATAGACATAATCTGTTCTCTAAATAAAGTTCAAAGGGCCACAAGTTCTCACAAATTTCCTTCTTTCTCAAAGAAGTCGTCCTTTTTTTACCTTCTAATCTTCATTTCACACTTTTTTAATGGATTTTTGTATTAAAGGGTTCCTAGTACTGACTCTCCAAAAAGCATTATTTTTCAGTGTGTCAGTGAGGAAGAAATTGTCTTCCCATATCTGAGCTGATGGTTCTAAGTACCAAGAATCCTGGAGGCTCATCAGAACTCTAATCACAGATCCCCAAAGTTTTCTCCATTTTGTCTATATGGTTAACTAAAACCACCTCTGTTCTTTTTTGCACACTGATAAAATGTTGTTATGAAAATTGAAGAATAAAAATTAATAAGAAATGCTATTATTTTTAATTGGCCATAGCGATGTCATAATCATTAGGGATAATGACTTTAATCCCAATTCAGAAAACATTTTAGGAAGTAGCTCACATTTATATAGTGTTTAAATATTTGTAACTACCATGACTCATTTTTCATGTTAGGGTATTGACTAAGAGACATTTATTGTCAACACACATACACATATATCACTTTCAAGTCCACACATGTGAAGTAAAACATATTCAAATGAACACATGCCCTAAGACATGCAGGTACATATACTCAAGCATGCATTCGTTTAAAATGAATATCTTTTTTCTAATTGCTTATTTTTAGTCCACTGCCTACAGAGAAAGACATATAAACTCAATCTGCTGTTGTTTCTCTTCCATCTTGTCTTTCTCTTCTTCCTTTTAGTCCTCTTCCAAAAAAGAAAGAAATTCATTAAAAAATGAAATCTCCCCAAGGTCATGCAGAATTTTGCCCCCATCCTTCATCTATTGACCTTTCTGTAAAGAAGCCTTATCATTTATGAATATTTCCTTCCTGGTCAGTGATGATGCTATAAATATGGAAAGATGAACTAAAGATCCTTGGCAGTAACTAGAAGATGAAAGGTGACAAAATCCTTTCTTGAGTCCATAATAATAAAAAAGAATGAACATTTGTCTAGTAAGTGAAAACAACCAACTTGGCACAATAGGGTGATAGATAATGTAACAAACCAAACATATGAGGCTTTTAAAATTTTCACATTTGGAATCCGCCAACTCCAATTATTTAAACACAAATTGAATTAACAAAATATTCAACATATGTTCTCCTTAAACTCTGCTAAATCTGATGGGACATCTAAAAGCTGATCTACGGGGTCAGGCTGCTGAAATAGAGGGGCAGGCAGGGGTGACAGGACTTGTGAAGGGATGGGAGTTGTGGGGGGTGGGGGAGAAGGGTGACTAAGTAAGTAAAACATAATCGGGAGGTGGTCGGTTTAATGCTGTGTTAGAGGCCTGAACTTTCAATTCCCCAAAGGAAAGGATGATTAATGCTACTACCAAATGTATGCCTATACCTGACCCTGATCTCATCAAATCCTGCTGCCACCATCTGCTGTTTTTAATTCCTCTGCAATATTTGTATTTGCTACCTCCCTCCAACAAAGGGTGGGGGTTGGGGGGGAAATGTTCCCTACTTATGAATGGTGTGATCTAGTTGGACTGACTGAACACTAGCCAGGAGGCATCTGTTGCTTATAGTCCTGACAGCATCTGCTACTATTTCTCACTTTTCCCAGCATGCTGTGAGATACGATTTCTCCCAAAGGTGGCCTTTACATGCAGCATTGTCAATTCCATCATTGTCTCCCCCAGCCTGTTCCCACGGTGCTGTAGTAGTTGTTACCATGCTGCAGAACCTTTGCTTACTGGCTGTCTGTAATCTAAGATATTGTGTGATTGAGTTATGCCATTAACCCTTTCCCTATGCATCAGGACATTCAATTAAACACAACAGGATGGACGAATTGAGAAGGGAAGTCTGGCTTGTAAGGAGGGTCAGGCAGTTGATGAGAAGGCAGTGAGATTTTTTTTTAAAAGCAATAATAATAAAAAACAATCACTTGTCATTAATAATGCAAACTCTGAAAGAAGTATAAATGTTTCAAGAGGGGCAATTTTCATTCTTCCTCTTTTTTATTTAAATGCTATAAAGGATGCATTGTTTTTTCTCCTGATTCTTGATACGGCTATTAAGCATTGTAACAAAATGTGTGTGAATGCTATTATTTATGTGTCTGATCTCTAAATACCCTCTGCTAGTGGGATACAGACTGGGCTTCTGATGGACATAGGCGTCCCAAGCTGTCATCCCTCCTTGTCCTTCTGTCAAGCAGCGAATGTGTCAAGAGCTTCTCCTGGGAACTTTTAGAGTAAGACTCTGTAAGCTCAGAAAAGGCCTGGTCTCTAGAGAGCTACTTTTAACTCATGATAATAACCCTACTATCAGCATAGAATAGTCCTCCATAGGACAGGTGGGAGGGGAAAGGACCAGGGAAACAAGATAGCAGATGTTAATATTGAAACCATGTTTACAGATCTATAAAGTCACAGCCCCCAAACACCTCCTGACCCAATCTTACATAATAGTAACAATCTTGCTGAGATCTCAGGAATATTAGATAGAAAAAAATATCATGCACTTCCTGACCCAATGTTACATAATAGTAACATCCTATTGAGATCTCAGGAATATTATATAGAAAAAAAAAATATCATGCACATAGACCTACACACAAAGAATTAATCTGTTAAAAGAATTCCTGCATCTTTAATATTTTACTCCTATTTCTCCTTCCCTCACTTTCAATTGCTTATTGATGGGCACAATCCCATCTAAACTCTGAGGTCTATTCTCTCTACAGGAGACTGTGCAAAATCAGATGCATGTCACGATCCCAGATGTTATCCTCAGTGTCTGTGTGGTTGCTTTATTTTTAAACTACACAGAGGTTACAAGACAGTTTTTGCAGCAACTCAATTACTTTGTCCAAGACATCAGGGAGCAGATCATTTTACTAATAGTAAATGAATATTATATCTTGAAGTATAAACATACTGTAAGAAGGGGAAATGATGTTTAGTTCATTCTTAAATTTATTTTTCAAGGATTTTCAATTTTCAAGAATATTTTATTAATAAGGAGCTCAATAAACAAAAAAAATAAGGAGCTCAATGAATTACAGTATTTAAAAAAATGATAACCAATTCATTAATTAAGTAGTTGCTTTGTTATTGGTATTGTTGATGGGACATTCAGTCATGTCAGATTTTTTGTGACCCCAGTGGATCATATCACACCAATATTATCCCCTGGGGTTTTCCTGGCAAAGATACTAGAATGGTTTGCCATTTCCTTGTCCAGTGGATTAAGACAAACAGAAGTAGCTATCTCAAGCCAAACTTGAACTCAGGTCTTCTGGACTCCAGATCTAGCACTCTATCCACTGGGCCATCTATAGCTACCTCCTTAGTACTATAAGTAGGATACAAGTTCACAAAATGAGAGGGGAGGGGAAGTCAGCCTGGGTCACATTGAGACACAGGGCAATTTGGCATTTACTCTCTAAAATTATATTTTCAGAATGAAGTTGAGTAGAGCGCAAATGGCAGCCAAATCCTGGAAATACTTCTTAATGAACTAAGGAATTTCCCCAACTTGCTTTGTGCCTGCCCTTACTACCCATGGAAATGATAGCACCATACACTAAAAACAATATTCTTAAGTTAAAAAAAAAAAAAAAAATTTGACCAGTATGAGATAGAGGTTAAAAAAAAAAAAAAAAAAAGCAGAGTTCACTAATCCCACAATTTCCAGGATGTATTCTCTATAGATTTGTAACTATATACAGTATTCTTCCTAACATATCTAAAAGATGTCCCTGGTACAGAACTTTTGTTCTACTACCAGCTATCGGGACACAATTAACATTTCCTATGACCATCCAGTTAGGATATGCAGTGGGTAACAGAGATGACCTAGAATTTGGAAAATCTGAATTCAAATTTGCTACTTAAGAGCTGTATGATCCTGAGCAAATTTGCCACCTTCATTTTTTCATTAATAAAATGGGTACACTAAAAACACCTACTTCCCAAGGTTTCTTTGAGTATGAAAGGAGTTAATATTTGTAAAGCACTTTGTGAGCCTTAAAGAGCTATAGGAATGGTAAGTAGTTTCTCATTATTTAAAAATTTTGATAAATTTGATAAATAATAGCCCAACTAGAGATACTTTCAAAATTATCTCTAGTTGGGCTATTATTTAATTTCTTTACCCAGGTGAAAGCCGTGGGAAAACAAACTTTATAAGTTGTGTTGCTTGTCTCACAAACTAGCTTATGTGATCATCCATTATCATGTTATTAATTATGACATATATAATCACAATTAGAATTTCATTGCCACATAAAATGCAAGATCAGTGCCTTATGTTCTGACTATAACTATTGCTGCTCCCAAGTTTTTTTGATCCTTGGGAAGAAGAGATTATATACTGTCTCCCATCTCTTTTTAGAGATCTCTGGCCCTCTATGGGGCCAGAGAAGTAGTCACCTTCTGACCTAAACATAAGCAGATGAAACCAAATTTAACAATTCAATTCAATTCAAAGACCATTCATTAGGCTCCTGCCATGTACTAGGCTAGGCAATGTGTTCAGTTAGGGAAAATATAAAGACAGGTCAAACAAGGCAAGACAATTTAGTGGAAGTTATCATGAAGAAAGAGGCACAAGACAGATTCAGGGATAGAACAAACCTCTGAGGTTCAGGACATTCTTAAAACTTACAGAAGAACAATTAATTCTCTTTGTAAGGAGGGGGATGTCTCAGGCTCTCCAGTCCCCACTGCCACTACCATCAAGTACTATAAGAATTAAATTTATAGTAGTTCTATTTCTGGTTCCCATTACCATCATTATCCCTTTCCATTGTTTATGTCCCCCCCTTAACCCTAAATTATACAATGTTAATAGGAAATATTTAAAAAAAAATTTTTTGCTTAATAAACAATCATACTTTACAAATCAGATAGTCTTAAGTTGTTGAGGAAGATGATAACCTTAAATATATACAGTAGCTTTCCTTTAAAGAGCTTACCTAATATATTTCACTTGAAGCAAGAGGACACAGGCATTTTCCTTAGATGAGACAATATGACCTAGTATGTTGGAATTTGGTCTAGTAGAAAGCTAAGCTTAGAGCCAGAAACCTAGATTTTACATCTTACCTCTGATACTTTAGTATGAAACCCTAGACAAATCATTAAATCTCTCTGGACCTACCTCCTTGACAAAGTCATAAGCAAAGTATTTTGTTAACCTTAAAGTATAATAAAAATGTGATCCATTATTAATATTGTAATAGAATAAAATTGAAAAATGCATTTATAATTAGCTCTAGTGGTAGCTAGGTCAACAGTGATTTCAACAATGGTTCTGAGAAATATCCAAAATGAAATACATGTGATAGCTAATAGTAGAAATATGTAGGACCTTAAGACTCATCTAGTCAAAAGTCTCCCACTTTTTGGATGAAGGAACTGAGATCCAGAGAGGCTGATTATTAGACCAGATGGTAATAGAGCTTGAATTAGAATAAAAATCACCTGACTCCCATTTCACTATTTTTTCACTATGAATACTCGGTGCTCAATACATACTTCTTGATAGATTGGTTAGTTGACTGAAGTGTTACCATTTGGTAACCCATTTCAAGGAAGAGAAGAGTAGGGACAGGGGGAATGGTAATGAATAGATATTTGGGGTACCTCTCTATATAGGATAGCCATGTCAAAATCTATAAATTATACTGATTTTGGAAATTGTTTCTTAGTACATTTCTATGTAGGTTATAATTTAAGTAAGTTAAGACAGAATAGATGGAACGCAATGATGGATTCCTATCAGAATCTAAATAAGCTTGAAAAAGGCTAATTATAAATGCATTTTTCAATTTCATTCTAATAGAATATTAATAATGGATCACATTTTTATTATGCTTTAAGGTTAACAAAGTACTTTGTTCATGATTTTGTCAAGGAGGTAGGTCCAGAGAGATTTAATGATTTGCCTAGGGTCCCATTCACATAACAAAACTGACAAGTCCTAGTCAATAAAACACTTGTTCATCCTACACCCATCATTTCTATGTACTATTAAGTTCAGTTCTGTAGTTTAGACCAACACCTATTGCTTGTTATCCAATAGTCCCCAGGGAAAACAAGCAGCATGATCATTAAGCATTAATATCCCACCAAATATAACACTCTAGTGATTTTCTCTCTTCTACTTGCTGTCCCACAATTATTATTTACATATTCTTTTCTGTTTATTTATTTCTTTGATGTTTATTATTCAAGACCCTTCCCTGTTTGTTTTCCCAGAGGTTAACTTAAGGTCCTGGAGGAGTTGACTATGTTAATTCACTCCATTGACAGGAAGCCCCTAGAGGGGAGAAAACTTATCTAAATCTTTCTCTATAAAGGAATATACAATGGATAAATAAGGCCCTTCAAAATAATTGTGTCTTGATAATTGTGATAATTCATTAAGTCACATGGTAGCAGGACTGAACCCTTTCCACAAGAATGGGAGAAAAAGAAAATACTGTTTATGGCTTCCATTTCAGATGCCTAAGTCTATCTGGCAGAAATATTGAAACAAGATGCCCATGGTGTGACTCAACCTTTCCTTCCGTGATGTTCATGCCAGTTATAACTCCTAAGTTTTTTGTACTTCATAGCATCTTCTAAAAACTCTCCACCATTACTATACGAATAAACGTGGTATTCTCCTTTCCAAATGTTATCCAACATTTTGGTAGAAAGAAAGCACATATTATTTAAGAGAAAAAAAGTCCTCATTACTTATCATTTTAAAAAATAGACTAACAAAAGTGAAATGTGAAGCAAGAATGGTAATATCTTTAAGGGGGAATACATATTTTACCTTTCCTCAAAGAGCCATTCAACCATTCTGATGGATTGCAAAGGATAAATTCTTACTCAGGTCAATTTGGGAAACAATTAGCAAAGGGAGAGGGAAGGAGAAATATATACTACGAGATTTAACCGGCCGAATTAAGCAGCTTGGACTTTCTTTAACCAGGGAGAAATGTGTCCTTTGCGGAGAGAGAGCTGGTTCCTCTCTCTTTTCCACACCCTCTTCCTCTCCCTCACAATCCCTTTCTTCTCTGTGAACCTACTTTAAGGGGATCATTTGCCACGACTGGCTTCTCGAGCAAGAATTTTTTTTTTTTTAAACCAGGCAACTCCGGGTGTCAAGTATTGTTAGCTATCTAGGATTGGATAGACCCAGGCTTTCCGGGGCATATTAGGGGTTTTTACTTGTTGTTGTTTCTATTCTTTGGAAGCTTTCTTAACTCTCGGAGAACTTCACCCCCCAACCCCTCCCCGCCTCCTCCCGTCTTCTGTTTCCTCCTAGAAGCCGCAAGTGCTCCTCATCAAACCTGGCCTCAGGTCCTTCCCATTACTGGGACCCACCCCCCCAACATCCCCATCACCACTATCACCACCACCACCACCTCCTTTCCCCTTTGTCATTCCTTTGCATTTTTAATTGCACTGATTTTCTGTTCCCTCCCCATCCCTTCTTCTCCGTGGGGTAGGGAGGGGAATAAAGGAGGGAGGGTGGGATGGTGGGGAAGGGAGAGGGAGGTCTCTCTAGATTGTTGTTTTTCCCAGAGCTACCCCGGCAACGACTCCAACGGGCGGCCTCAGCCAATCAGAGAGGTCCCCAAAGGTCAGGTTGAAGCAGGAAAGGAGGGGGTGGGGCCCAGGCATTGTGCTCTATGGCAGGTGACCACTATGTGAGAACAAAGAGTGGGTCAGGGCTGGAGCCAGCTCCCTTTTCTCAGGCCCATGTTCTCCACTCCTCACAATCTGTCTAAATTTAACTTGCCATTGAGGGCTTCGGCTGCAGAAAACAGCTTTATATCTACTAATCCAGGCAGAAGTAAGGGTAGACACAGAGACAGGTTTCAAGGCGGGGGCATGGTTATTCTGCCTTTTTTTTTTTTTTTTTAACTCTCTCTTCCCCCTATGCCTCCAGTGAAAAGTTTTCTGAACAAAAAAAAAAAAAAAATTGGTGACAAGATTAATCAGCCCGTGGAGCTGAAACACATGCTTGACTTAAACAACCTCTTTGCTGTTATTAACAACTGCTCCAGCTTTTCTCTTGTTATGCTAATGGTACAGATTAGAGCAAAATCTATTCCTTCTTTACTGAACAGGCCAATTGATTGAGGCCGATCTATTTTTTTTTTTTAATTCTTTTCCATGTTGAGTACTCAGTTGTTGGACCAAAAGATGGTGGAAAGGAAAAAAAATGCAAAAAAGATTTGCCCCCAGAAAAGTGTTTAGCTGTCATGTCCACTAAAGTGCTTAAGAATTCTTACCCACCTCAGAAATATATACTGCTGCCCCTAAACAATGCTCTAGGCAAGGGTAATCTAGACCACTGGCTTAGAAAATGTAAAATAAAAGTTTACTCTCTAAGCCATGCTTTGTTCCTCACTTTCTCTGATCCCCCTACAACCTGCAACCCAGGATTTAAAGGAAAATTTAGGAGTGGCTTGGTCTGATAATATATGTTTATCCAAGAAATAGCATTTTAATAGAGTAGAAAACAGAAATTTAAGCATGAAGGAGTTATTCCACTGCATACAGTGGAACTCTAGACTCTAGCTCACAAAAAATATTTCAATAGTTCATATTTCTATGATTCTTTAAAATTTATAAAGCACTGTGCTCTTGCCAACCCTGTGAGGTGGGTACTCACAAGTATTATTATCCCCAGTTTGTAGACAAAAATTACAGAGTGATTAACTATTAGGGTCAGGACTCAAATTCAAATATCTCCTAAGAAGAGGTCCAGATTAGTATCTACTGATAGAGTCAAACAACCAACAAACATGAGCTTTGACAAACTTTGGAGGATAGAAGGGGCTTCGGGCATGCAGTGATGCCATAGGGGTCACAAACAATCAGATAATAAGTGAATAACAAACTATTGAAAGCTTTCTCTCTAAATGAGTAATTGAATCATCTGGTCATGAGTTGTAAAAATTCCAAAAAGAAAATCACTTGTTGAATCAATCAATGCTATGATGCTTCTCATGTCACATCACAAATCATATAAGTATCATAAATCAATGTAGGACACATATTAAGAATCCCTTCCTTTGGTGTCATTAAAATATAAAGGCAGGTTATTTGGGGTCTGTCATTGTTAATGCTGCTGATGGTATTTTAAAGGAAGGACAATTTGACAGGACAGAGTTAATTTGGAGAATAATCTTTAAAAATATCCCAACATCCACTCTCCACATCATCCACATAGCTCCCAAATTGATGTTTCTAAAGCACAGCTCTAACCTTACCACTGACTTAACCGTGTCACTTCCCCCATTAGAAATCCCCAGTTGTTCCTTATTGCCTCTGAGATAAAATACAGACTTCTCTGTTGGACATTCAAAACCCTTCATGGTTTAGCTTACCTTTCCTGACTAATTACACGTTATTTTGCATTATACATTCTACAATCTAGCTGGAGTGACTTAGTGTTTTCAAACACCATTCAATTTGTCTGCTTCATGCCTTTGCATGGGTAGTCCCCCATCTCTGGAATGTCATTCTTTCTCGATTTTCCTCTTAGAGACATAACTAATTACCTGTGAGGGAACTAAACATTAATTCTTTTTGAATCTCATTTCAAATGCTGCTTCCTTCAAAAAAATGTTTCTTGATTCCCCCAATTATTTTTCCTCTTCAGAATTACTTTGAATATATATTTTAAATAATTTTTACATTTTATAATTCTATATTTGACAAATACCAATTAACATAAGCATTTCTATATGCAAAGAATTTTAGGTTTGTATTGAAATCACGAAATTTTATTGTAAACAAATTATCCACTTCTGAATTGTATTTTCATATATCTTGTGTTTACTTATCTTTGAACATGTTGTATCCTTACCAAAAAGAATGTAGGTTCCTTGAAGGCAGGGGACTGTCTTGTGTGTGTGTGTATGTCTGTGTGTATGTGTCTGTGTGTCTGTGGTGCCTAGAATGTGGCCTAACTCATAGTAGGTGCTTCATAAATGCTTATTCCTTGATTGGTTGATATACATTTAAAGTACTAGTCATTATATAATCACATTTTTATAACACTTTCATAAAGAGAAATACTGAATCTTTAAATCTCAGAGCTCCAAAGATTATCAAGAATTCAAATGAATAATCAGTAATAAAAATATGTACTGCATATATATATGTAATAAATATATACATATGTATATGTGGTGCCTACAAAGCTGCCTGAATGTTATACATACTTTCCATGGTACCCATGTAAAATTAAAAGTCCTGAAGAAAGGTCTCTGTAGATGATTTATATTGGGGTTTGGGGGGGAGGGAGGCAAGGAGAATAAAAGGTAAGAATAGCACTGAGGAAGAAGATAAGATTCAGGAGAGTTGTGATCTATACTAATGGTTGAAGAAATGAAATTAATTAGAACATGGATTTTCACTGCAAAATTGAACTGTGCAAGATATTGGTGAAGTAAAAAATCAGATAATATGTAGAATCCCTCATGAAGCACCTAGTCTACAAGGGGCCCACACACACAAAGGATGGCATCATTCACATTGAACATACCAGAAAGGTACTGGCAAAGTTCTATATGAGGTCCATGGGAAGAAAAGAGATTCCCAGTCAACAATCATTGATCAAGCCCTACTATGTATTAAGCAATGTGTAAAGGTATTAGGAATATAAAGACTGAAACAACTGAGGAATCAGACAAGATTTCCTGAAGGAAGTAGTATTTGAGTTGGACTTTAGAAAATATGTGGGATTTTAAGTAACATAGGTGGCTTACTCCAGGAATAGGGAATAGCTGAGCAATAGTTGTGGAATAGTAAGTGATCTAGTTTGGTTGGAGCAAAGAATATGAATGGAGTATAGTATCAATCAAGAAGCAGTTATTAAGTACTTATTAAGTGTCAGACATTACTGTAAGTGTGGAGGGGAGAGGGGAAGATGAGAGAATTAAAAAAAAAAAAAAATAGCCAGCCAATGTAGAGACACTGAGACATGAAACAACATATCATTTGTGAGGATCTGTTGGCCAGTCAATTGAATCACAGAGAATTTACAAGATTTGCCAGTGGATTAGATTTGGGGGAAGGGGAGGGGAAAGAATAAGGTGTTAAGATGAAATTGCAGTCCTGGGTGATTGGGAAAATGATGGTGCCTTAGAGAATATTAGAGAATGTTGGAAGAGGTGAAGGTTTTGGGGAAAAGATAATGAATTCTGTTTTAGACATATTGGGATTGAGATATCTGTGGAATATCCAGTGTAAGATGTCCAAAAGGCACTTGGTTATGAGGGACTATATCCAGGAGAGCAACTCAGGCTGTATAAATAGATCTTTTAAAGATGAGCTATATAGTCCTTTCTTCTACATGAAAGTTATATAGCCTTTCAAAGATCTCAAAGATCAAAGATCAAAGAAAATATGCCATAACACTCATTAATTGACAAGGTGTTCCAGGATTCTCAGAAAGTGGTTAGTTTCCCCTTGTGTATCTACCCTTTTTAGTACTACTACCAAAAATTAAGAATAGTGTCAGAAATAAAATAAAGTTATGATTTCAAATTCTAATTTCATTTTTCTAGAATGTCATAAATATTTCTTTTTAATTGACTAAGTTAATTTTTTTCATGTTAATTTAAAAATCAATATACCAGTTTAACATATAAAAATATATAAATATACCTATATAATATTCAAAAAATATAAATATACCAATTTTTAAAATAAATGACCATAATGCAGTATTAAATAAGTGGGTAAAATCAACAACAACAACAACAACAAAATGATAAATTGTAAACATTCCATAGAATTTAAGAATGATTCTGTAATGAATGCTAAGGATTAAATTCTTGATCATTTAGGGGGGCTATAAAAGCCCATTATGGACATTAGTTCATTACCTACAGAAATATTTAACTGAATTATTAGGTGCTTGAATTTGGATCTACCAAAGGCTTTTTCAAGTAAGGTCAATATAATTTTCAGGTATGAGCTCATTAATCTTCACAATAACCTCCCCCACTCCTGCCCTGGAATAGGGAATTTTATTAATCCTAATTTTAGGTGGAAGAACTGAGACAGCTAGGTAGTATGTTTCCCAAAAGGAGATTACTGAAACAGACACAGAGAAGTAAAAATCCAACTTTGATTTCTTGACTCCATGTCCATCAATGTGCTCATGATGGTGGCTTCATTTATGTGCACACATTTTTAAAAAATTAAGAACCACAAGATTTCCCTCACTGTGACAATGGAGCCATTGATCTGGCATTCCATTACATGAAAGGACATGTCTTTCCAAACAAAGAAATGTCCAGATGTTCATTCTGTCAACTGAGCACAGAGTTGAAAACTCTTAGGTGTTCACTAACAAATTTCATAGGCTCAGGAGTTTAAACATTCATCTCAAGGTAGTCATCTGTCAGCCAAAAAAAAAAAAAAAAGTAAAAAGAGGCATTCCAATTAACCTGCAGTTTAAATAGCAGTTTAAAAGTTTTTCACTACTATTATTCACTACTGTTAATCTAGATCTCTCTTGGTGGTATTCTAGATTATGGATCCATAGTGTGGAACCAGATATTTTCTTTGGATTTAGAAGGGATTTAGTGATATCAACCTGTTAATAACTTTATTGCTTAAAAAAAGTATTACAAAATAGCATATTCACCAAAGGTAACTAGTTTGAAGAAAGAAAAAAAAGGAAGGGAAGCAGGGAGGAAAGAAAGAACAAAGAAACAAAGGAAAGAAAGAAAGAAGGAAGGAAAAGGAGAAGGAGGGAGGGAGGAAAAAAGAGAGGGAAGGAGGGAGGAAGGAAAAGAGAGAAAGGGAAAAGAGAGACAGAGATAGAGAAGCATTATGTCAGTTTGACCTATATATATGTCAGTTTTATTATGCTACATTTTTCATTGGAAGGAAACATGTTACCTCAAAGTTAGTACCATGGTCTGAAGATCCATTCCCAAAAATTCTATCTATATCTTTTTCTCTTAATTTACTTTGATTTAAGGTAGGTCCCTTCCTTTCACTTTATATGGACGTTTCTCATCTGTTAAATAGGAGGATAATATCATGATAGGATGTTGATATAAAATCTGATTCAGACTGGGTCATGATAAAAATAGCACATCCATCAACCTCTCCAAATCCATAACATAATGGCCTTCCCAAGGATAGTGTGGGCCCAGGAGCAGAATTTCCATTTTACAAGGACTGAACCTTACATGTTTCACTAGGTAATGCCCTGGACCACAGGTCTTAATGGGCTCCCATTAGCTTTCACACAAGCTATAACATGCTCTACCTGCAGCCCAAGAGCATTCCAAGGGGCAGATACTCTTTTCTATTTTGGCAAATGTCCATGAAAATCCAAGGAAACCCTTTGGCTCTGATCCATACAGACACAACCTAATGCCAAGTAATCATTCTGAGTGTAGGAGAAAACATGTATGAGCAGTGACATCTGCTTAAGGGTTGATCCTCAAAGCCATAGGAGGTTTCTGCTAGAAGCAAGAATCAATAAAATACAATCCAAGGCTGCAGACTTCCTAAATAAAAGTGTTAGAAGGCTTTGTGAATTGATATGTGCAAAGGTAGATGGCATGGTACAGCCCAACCAGCACTGAACTTAGAAGGTTGAACTTACGGTCTCTGTGAGACTTGAGTTCAAATATTGGTATGATCATGAGCAAGTCACTTAACTTTAATGAACCTCAGTTTCCTCAATGTAAAATAATGGATTTAGAATAAGTAATCTCAAGTCTTTCCCAGCTACGGATCTCTGGCCTGCAAAATATTTGAGCTGATAGCCAAGAAAGCATAGTTAACAAATAGCAAAATGGTTTTATTAATCTACTACTGATTCCTGATATAAGCAATGCTTATTATCTCCAGTGGAATGAAGAGTAGTGAGTTAATATATAAGTCCTTTTGGTAAAATTTCTTACATATACACACATGTATATATATGTATGTTTACATGTACATATACATAAATATGCTGAACAGGTGGATTGTGTTGATATGCTATATGTGTGTCGATATTTACATATATATGAACATATTCATTTTGGTCATGTTCAACTCTTGTGACTGGAGTTTTCTTAGCAGAAATACTGGAAATGTTGGATATCTCTCTCTCCAATTCATTTTACAGATGAGGAAACTGAGGCAAATAGGCTTAAATGATCCTATAAATAGAGTCACATAAATAATGAGCCAGATTTGAACTCAGAAAGATGTCTTCCTTATTCCAAGTCCACCTAACTACCCCAACAACCACAATATGTGCATATGTATATGTATATAATTATGTATGTACATGAATTTATACACATGTGTTTTGGATTAGATTTGTGAATGTATTACTACAGAGAATAATGAGAAAATCCCCTATATTAATATAGAATAGTATAAGTTATAGAATGTTCCTGGAGGTACTAAGAAGATAAATAACTTGCCTAAAGTCACTGAAGCAGGAAGTGGTTCAAAGGAAGACCTTGAACTCAGGTCTTCTTGAGTTGAAAGCTAAATCTCTATTCACTAAACCATGCTACTTCTCATATTCTAAGTAATCAAGACAGATGATAAATTTGATCTTAGAAGTTGAGGAAGGAAGAACTAGGGTTTTGAAATAAGTCCCTTAGGATGTCCATTAACTTTTTCAGAGTGTTGGCCAAGTACTTAATACTGAGTAAGAATTAGATAAGTGGTACCTTGATTCTCTTAATGCACTATTCCTCCCCCTTGTCTGAAACATCAGACACCCACAATATAATAATAAAACTGCTTTCCCCCCCACTTAACAGCCATTGCTCTTTGAGATTCTAACATTTGATACTTTGATAGAGCAGTCAATTCATCAACATGTATACTCACAGAATAGCTGATCTTGGAAGGAATTAGAGAAGCCTTCCCCAGCTTCTTAAACTGTGGGTTGCAACCCCATATAGGGTCTCATAACTGAATGTGGGGTGGTCATTAAATTATGATTTATTATCAGTAAATGTTTGATTTTATACCTAAAAATAAAAATGTTTGATTTTATACCTAAAAATTTCTCTGTCAAAAAGAAGTCATGAGTGGAAAAAACTGAAGAAGCCCTCATCTGGTCCAATCCCTAGCTGAATAAAATTTGTACCACAAAAGAGCAAAGAAATAACTATTCAGTCTTTGCTTAGTGAATTTAAAGTGAAGAAGAATTTGCTACCTCCTGAGATAACACATTCCATTTTTGGACAGTTTTAATAGATGAGTTTTCCTTTATTACATCAAGCCTAAATTAGTCTCTCTTCAATAGCTAATTATGTCTAGCCTATTTAGGTCTTTGTTCTACCTTCTCTTCTAACCCCTCTTCAATACTACCACCGTACAAAGGATTTTCAAGGTACCCCCCCCCACACACACACACACACACTCTTGCATATATCCCTTCCTGATCCTCCTAACTGTTACTGCTCTTTCCCTCCTAAAATAATTCAGTATATACTCATCAATTTATATAATTCATCCCTCTAATATATGAGGCACTTAGGTGGCTCAATGGATAGAGCTCTGAACCTTGAGTCAGAAAGACCTTAGTTGAAATAAAGCTTAACACTCACTAGTTGTGTGATCCTGGGCAAGTCATTTAACCTCTATTTGCCTTAATCCACTGCAGTGGGAAATGGCAAACCACTCCAGTATCTTTGCCAAGAAAACCCCATGGATAGGATTGGCATTCTATGGTCCATGGGATCGTGAACAATCACACACAACTGAATAATATACATGGCATATGAACTCCTTAAGGGCAGAACCCTGCCCTCAACAAATATTTACTACTATGTGCAAGGATTATGCTAGGTGCATACTGTGATCCATCTATGTCTTCTCATCTTTCAATCTAATCTAATTCAGCACCTTATATTATGCAAGACACCAGTGCCAGGTATTAGGGACATAAATAACAAAGGGAAAAAAAATCCCTGCCTTTAAAAAATTTATATTTTACTCATGGGAAGGTAGACATAATCTGATTATACAAATACATCCACATATACCTATATACATACATATTTATGTGTATAGCTATAACTATATATATATATATGTATATATATACACACAAAAATACTCATACACACACACACACACACACACATATATGATCATCTAAGGAGGAAGAAAAAAAACTAAAAGCTTGGTGAATCTGGAGAGGCTTCCCATAGAAGGTGGTATGTGAGCTAAGCCTCGAAGCAAAGTTTGAGATTTTAAAAAGAAGAAAATAAATTTCAAGAATAAGGGACATCCCATGCAACAGTATGAGAGTAGAAAATAGCATCCCAAGCTCAAAGAACAAACAAGGAGATCAGTTTGGACTTCCTCTAGGTTGTTTAATATTTTGCAATTATTAGTACATTACTTGAACTATCCATCAATTATGTCTCATTCTTGCTCTATTATCAGCCTGCCTCCTTCTTGGTCATATATGACCTAAATATCTTTACCCCACCCCCACTTAATTAAACCCTGATACTTGTCAAGTGATAATATAGTTCAATTGTTTACTAGGGGTAAACTTGGACTAGACACTATAGATAATAATAGATAAGACCAGAAGTCTGTTGAATTAGCTCAGGGACTTGGTCTTGCCCTCTGGAGCTTGTATAAATGCATTCAGCTAATTGGAATCAGAGATATGAGTGTCAGTGCCTGGTGGCAGAGAAGAGAGAGACCTGTCCATGAGAAGTAATTATTTGGGAAGTAGAGAGGAAAGTTTCAGTCTCAAATTAGGGCTCTTTTTTCTCTCTTCTTGGTTTAGAGGAAAACTACTTTTGAAGGTTCTGGAGGGATTTGGAATTCCTATCTTCCCAAGAGCATCCTAGCAACATCCCCAAAATATGTGATATCAGAGTACACATAAGGAATAAAGGAGACTAGATGTATATTTGAAATTCTAGAAAGAAAGAAAAAGAAAGGAAGGAACAGGGAAAGGGGAAGGGGAGAAGGAAGGGAGGAGGGAAGAAGGGAAGAAAGGGAGGGAGGGAGGGAAAGAAGGAAGAAAAGAGGGAATGAAGGGGAGGGAAGGAAGAAAAAAGAAAGAAAGGAGGAAAGGGGAAGGGAGAAGGAAGAGAGGGGAAAGGAGGGAGAAGGGGAAAAGGAAGGGAGGAAGGGAGGGAAAGAAAGAAGAAAGGAGCAAATAAAGGGGGAGGGAGGGAGAGAGGGGAGGAGGGAAGGAAAAAAGAGAGAAAGAGGAAGGAAGGGGAGAGAAAGAGAGAGAGAAAGAGAGAGAGACAAAAAGAGGAAAAAGAAAAAAAGAAAAACTATACCATACCTAAAGGGAATTTCTCGAGGACTCCAATAAAAGGATTTCTAGGTGCTATGACTTACTGATTTGCTATATATGCTTTCTAAGCTATAACCCACTTTCTCCTGAATGTACTTGGTATATACTAGTATGAACTCTGCATGTACTAGTTACAGTCTGTAACATGTCTGTTACAAATTTTTTGAAAGAATATTTTCTTTCACCTTAGTAAATTATTTTTTTCTAAAGGTTAATTGAGTCTGGCTGACTAATATAAACTGATCATAGTAGGAAGCAAAGAAATAGGGGATTGGGAACTATAAGATAATAATAAAAAAAAAATACTACCAACCCCTAAGGGCAACCTTTGAGTCTCAGGGGACCTTAAAGCTGTAGTCTAGGGATCTGACTCATCACACAAATGGGAGTTGAGACAGTAGTTCCAGAGTCTATATATTATTGTGTTATCCCATAAAAATAAGAAACATGTCTTTAGATCCTGACCTTGAAGCCCGAGCAAAATCAAATGTCTTTTTGCTTATATTACATTACACTCATTCAACAAGTCAGTCAACTTGAATTTATTAAGCACATACTGAATGCCAAAAACTGTGACAGCTATTGGGGATTCAAAGAAAGGGGAAAAAAAAAAAACAATCAATCCTTGATCTCAAGAGGCTTAGTCTTGTGAAAAGCAAGATCATTACAGGGAAGAAAGAGAGTAATTCAGTCTTGCAGGTAACTTAAACCTGATGCTAATCTGTGCCAAAGCAGTTTCCATTCAAGAGGAGAAAGTGGTGTTAATCTGCAGTCTGAGCCAGGACTAGACCCACAACAAAACAGAATAGACAAAGATTTCAAATCAGGAAGTTAACTTCAAATCTCATCTCAGACACTAATTAGCTGTTGCTGCTGCTGCTGATGTTCATGATGATGATGTTGTTGGGCCTTCCTTCCTGAAAAGTACCACGTATGAACCTTGAGCACATCTAGTACTCTCTCTGTCGCATTTTTCTCATCCATGAGAGGAGAGAGTGAAACTAGCTCTAAATCTAGGATCCAGATCAGCTCTAGTAAAATTTCTTTGAGAAACAGGACTTAGTAACTTGTCCAGTTTGGCATGACTAATAATAGGTTCAAATTTCAACAAAGAAAGTTCTGATTAATCATGATAAGGAAGATAAATGATACAAAGTAACTTGAATAGTACAGTCAATGAAATACTGGAATGTTTTATCCAAGAACTTTAGAATCTCTTTTCTGATAGATAAAAAGAAAACAGAGATAGTGCTCATATACATGTATATATGTATATATATACATTATATATGTATGTGAGTCTATTATGTATCTATGCATACATGTGTTTGAATTTGTGCACATATATATGAAGGGTGAAGGGTTTCAGCATAATATTTGCTCCTTCTGTGCAGTATGAAGTGAATTAGATGATCCTGAGGTTCCAGTCCTATTTTTCTGTGATTACCAGAGGACTCCATCCACTGAAGGCATATTTAATGAATGTCCAAATTCTCTTGGTATTAAGGTCTTAGGTCAAGGCTGGAACCTTATTATGAGGCTAGAGGAAATTGCCTTTCCAATAACACTCAGCAAACCCTTCAAATTCTAATGGCCTAAGTAGACTTGTAGTCAACCTTTGCTCAGAATCCCCCAGATGTTGTTACATCTAACTAAAATTCAATATTAACAAATATTACTTTGCCTTCTCTAGGCAAGTATCAGGTGCTAATGCATTTCAAAAAGCAATGAAATCCAAGTGTATGTATATATAATTAAATGTAATTTCTTTCACTGACCAGAAGACATTGGCATTTACTATTAACCCATCTAAGAGAAAATTACCAAAACAGTGAAATCCAAAAGAGCCATGTAAATTAGTGAAAACCCACAAGCACAAAACTTGAAATAAATTTGTCTAAATGTAAAAGCCAAAATTAAATGTTGATAAAAATTCATGTGCTCACACAAATTCACAGCAACAATATAGCATTTCCTCTGGTTGCTTGAATATGAAAGTATTTTATTGCTCATTAGATATGTTTAATCTTTCTGTATGGGTAGGTAGCTTTGAGGTAGAATTCAGACCTGGAAATTAGAAGATGAGCTCCATTCTCAATTCTTCCATAGAAAAGCTTCTGTGCTACTATTTGTATCAGTTTCTCTTCTGTAAAATGAAGAGATATATATTATACATCCTTTGAAAAGGAATTGAATATCTCAAATTCTAAATACTAAATTTAACTAAAATATTAACTAAAATGAATTTTTTTGTTTTTAGAATCTAAGAGGTGAACCTCATAAAAATATGCATTATATTAATGAAGAGCCTTAGATTTTCCCACTTGCCCCCATTAATCTGAAGTGAAAGTTTTGTCTTGCCAGACCAGCTTTGTGTTATGATTGACAAACTTTAGTATCATAGAACTAGAATGTGAAGAGATCTTTTATCCCATCTCTCATAATATGGGAAAATTCTCATAAGATGAAGAAAATGAAGCCCTGGGAAGTTTCTTGACTTGCATATGTTCACAAAGTTAGTATCAATCAATCAATCACCAAGTACTTATTAAGCACCTCTTATGTACCAGTCACTAATCTAGGTACTTGGAATAACAATAAAATAAATTAAACAATGCTAACTAATAAGGAGCTAAGATCTAACAGCAGAAACAATAAGGATATGCTTAAATACATATAGATAAATAAATAGAAAATAAATAGGGAGCAGCTAGGTGGTGCAGTGGAAGAACTTGAGTTCAAATCCAGCCTTAGTCATTTAATAGCTGTGTGACCCTGAACAAGCTTCTTAACCTAATTGCTGAGAAAGAGGAGAAAAGAGAGAGAGAGACAGAGACTGGGGGGGGGGGGGGGAGACAGAGACAGAGAGAGACAGAGACAGAGACATACAGACAGATATAGAGAGACACAGAGAGACAGAGGACAGACAGACAAACAGACAGAGAGAGAGACAGGGACAGAGAGAGAAAAAGAGAGACAGAGAGAGAAACAGAAAAAGAGACAAAGGTAGAGGAGGGAGAAGGAGGGAGAGAGAATATAATTATATAAAAAAAGTAGTTAAACAAAAGAAAGGTTGAGAGAAAGGGCAATAGCAGTTGAGAGAATCAGCAAAGGTTTTCCATGAAAGGTAGTATTTAAACTGCATCTTGAAGTTAAAAAGAGATTCTATAAGGTAGAGGTAAGGAGGGAGTGCATTCCAGGCATAGGAAACAACCAAACACAGGGAAAAGAGAAAGTGCCAGTTTGTCTGAATTGTAGAGTATGGGAAGGGGAATATTACACAATGAGCCTGGAAAGCTAAATTGAGGCTAGCTCATCAATGGGTTTTTAAAGCTAAAATAAGCTTTTTTTTTTTTTTTTTTTTTTTAGACAGGGAGGTGAGATCCTAGAGTTAATTGAATAGGAAGTCACATGATCAGATATGTGCTTGAGTAAAATTACCTTAGCAGCAGTGTAGACAACAGATTAAAGTAGGGAAAGACTTGAGGCAGGGAAATCTGCTAGAAGAGTATTGCAATAATCAAGGTAAAAAATAATGAGAGTATGAACTAAGGTTGTAACTTTGTGAATATAGAGAAGGTATCAGATATGAGAGATTTTTGTGGAGCTAGAAGCAAGATTTGGCAACTGACTGGATATATGGAGTGAGAGAGAAGGAGGGTTCAAGGATAACAAGCTAACCAACCTGAAAGACTGGGAAAATGGCAGTACCTTTGACAGAAACAGGGGAGTCTGGAAGACAGATGGGTTTTGAGGGGTGGGGGAAATGAATTCTATTGCCAACAACACTGAACACACTGTTTGGGAAAAAATATTACAGGCATTGAAAAGTGGGTGGAATTAGTATTCTATACATTGAGAAATAGGTGAAGTTAACTTTTCAAAATTACAGCTCCTAGAATGGTAGGATATTTAAAAGAGGAAAGAGAGTTTTGAAGTAAAACTCTGTCTCAATGTTGCTTCTTAATGTCAACTTTATTTATTGTGTTGTGATCATTGTACATATTGTTCTTTTGGCTTTGTCTCAATCTTCATCATTTCATATGAGCTTTTCCATGTGTCTAGGAATTCTTCAAATGTGTCATTCCTTATGGTATAGCAATATTCTATTGCATAACTTATCATGTACACAGACTCAACCATTTCCCAATTGTTGGGCACATACTTTGCTTCTAGCTTTATGCTATAACAAACAGTCATCCAATAAGCATTCTTTAAGCAATTATTATGGACCAGAAACTGTGAGAATCTCTAGACAATGTTGATATAAACATCATCATATATATATGAATCTTTTCTTGATGTCAACAAACCTTCTCAAAACATTTTTAAAAAGAAAAAAATAATGAGTTCTGTTTTGGACATGGCAAATTTAAAATATCTCTGGGACATCCAGTTTGAAATGTCCATTAAGTAATTAATGGTGTGGGTGGAACTGAAGCTCAAGGAAGAAGCAAGGGCTGGTTATATAGATCAGTGAGTCAACTACATGGAGATTGATAATTCTGCACTTCGGATCTAATAAGGTCACCAAGGAGAGAATATGTAAAGAGAGAAAAGTAAGAGGTTGAGGGCAAAATCTTTGGAAGCATCCACAGTTATGAGATTTGATCTGGATAATGAATGGGCAAAGGAGACTGAGAAGGAACAATTAGACAAGTGAAAGATGAGAGACAGAGACAGACAGATAAAGACAGAGACAGAGAGAGAATGACTGAGGTTACAGTATGCTTGAGAAAGTGAAAAGGGAATGAGTTTAAATGCACACATACAAGGTTTGAGCATGACGAAGAAAATGAGGGAAAGGAAGAGAAAATGGATGGTCATGTCAAGGAGTTTTGAGATGAAGAGTAAATTCGCACTGAATGGTTTCAATTTTTTCCAAGTTTCAAGTTCCTCAGATGAGTGGATAGGGGTGGTAGAGTTAGAGAAGATTTAAGGAAAGAAGAAAAGTAAGGCTTCAGTGGGGAGATATTTAGGGAATCAATTAGGGAAAATAAAAGAATTGTGCTTCTGTAGTAATTGCCCAGTTGGACTGTGTATGTACATGTATATTATGTGTGGAGATATACATACATATATATATATGTATATAAAATTGTTTAACAATGCATCATCATGGATGATGAAGTGCCCTAGTATAGAAAAAGGAATTGAGAGAGGGGAGGAAGATGATGAATCAGCTACTGAATCCCTTGAAAAAGGATTGAGAATGACAACCAGTTTTGTGAGAAGTCAGGCCAATTAGCTTCATTCATAAATGAAGATGTCAAGATATTGTAATAATTCACATGAAGAGAATGTAGGTGTAAATAAAAAGTTTATCAACACCTATGAAGATAGGGAAATGTACAAAAAGAATGCATTTTGTAAATATAGTTATTTCAATATTTATTTAATGTAAGACATTGCTTTGTTGATCTACTATCAGTGCTATCCTAAAATCTGTTCAATCAAAACTCCATTAATTCAAAATTATTATTCACTCTGTCAGAATAATCTATTCTCACTTGCAAGTTCTCCCTAAAGTTTATATCTACTAATCTCCTTCTTTGCAATGACCCATGAAGGTCCAATTCTTAACTGGTACCTAGTGCATTGCAATAAAACTCACCATTAATACAGCAGTTATAGCATTTACATAACCAATACATCTCTCTGAGCTAAAAAATTTGTGAGTTTGAGAAGGAGTAATTATTTTTATTTTTCTTCTATAGGTGATAAAAACCAGAAACTGTCACAAGGTGGTCACTTTGCAAGTGAAAGACCATTAGAGTGAATAATATGGTGCAAGAATATGATCTCTGTTTTTTTTTTTAAGATTTTTTATTCAACAAATTCACTATGCATAGTTTGTACATTCACATAAAAACATTTTTTTTAAGAATTGAATTGTTGGCTTTCTCTTTTGATACCCTTTCTGGAAAACTACTGGTATTCTCTTTAACTATTTTTATTCCTATATTGTACCTGTTATCCTTTTTTTTTTTTTATTTAAAGCTTTTTATTTGTATGACATGTATATGGGTAGTTTCCCAACATTGATCTTTACAGAGCTTTCCATTACAAATTTTACCCCCAGGCCCCTCCCCTCCCCTAGATGGCAGGAAGTCCACTACATATTAATAATGTTGAAATACTTGAGAAGTTATGCAAGAAAAATCCTATCTACAAGAAAAAAAAAAGAATCAGAGAAAGGCAACACAATGCAAGCAAATGTCACTAGAGATCATGAAAATGTTATGTTGTGGTCCATATTTCATATCCCTCTCTCTGGGTGTATATGGCTTTCTTCACTGAACAATTTAAACTGGTTTGAGACGATTCTTTGTTGCAGAGAGCCATGTCCATCAGAATTGATCATCATGTAATACTGTTATTGCCGTGTATGATGATCTCCTGGTTCTGCTCGTTTCACTCAGCATCAGTTCATGCAAGTCCCTCCAGGCCTCTCTGAAATCATCCTGCTGGTCGTTTCTTACAGAGCAATAATATTCCATAACATTCATATACCATAATTTATTCAGCCACTCTCCAATTGATGGGCATCCCTTCAGTTTCCAGTTTCTAGCCACTACAAAAAGGGCTGCCACAAACATTCTTGCACAGGTGGGTCCCTTTCCCTCTTCTAAGATCTCTTTGGGATATAAGCCCAGTAGAAACACTGCTGGGTCAAAGGGTATGCACAGTTTGACAACTTTTTGAGCATAGCTCCAAATTGCTCTCCAGAATGGTTGGATCCGTTCACAGTTCCACCAACAATGTATTAGTGTCCCAGTTTTCCCACATCCCCTCCAACATTCATCGTTATCTTTTCCTGTCATTTTAGCCAATCTGACAGGGGTGTAGTGGTACCTCAGAGTTGTCTTAATTTGCATTTCTCTGATCAATAGTGATTTGGAGCAACTTTTCATATGACTAGAGATGGTTTTAATTTCATCATCTGAAAATTGTCTGTTCATATCCCTTGACCACTTATCTATTGAAGAGTGGCTTGAATTCTTATATATATGAGACAATTCTCTATATATTTTAGAAATGAGGCCTTTATCAGAACCATTGAATGTAAAGATGATTTCCCAATTTGATGCTTCCCTCCTAATCTTGTCTGCATTTGTTTTGTTTGTACAGAAACTTTTTAACTTAATATAATCAAAATTATCCATCTGGTGTTCAATTAGGAGTTCCAGGTCTTCTTTGGACATAAATTTATTCCATCTCCACAGGTCTGAGAGATAAACTATATTACGTTCCTCTAACTTGCTTACAAAGTCCCTCTTTATATCTAGATCATGAACCCATTTAGATCTTATCTTGGTATGTGGTGTTAG
This sequence comes from Myrmecobius fasciatus, assembly GCA_023553655.1. Lineage (NCBI taxonomy): Eukaryota > Metazoa > Chordata > Mammalia > Dasyuromorphia > Myrmecobiidae > Myrmecobius > Myrmecobius fasciatus. Next base: position 628,911 of record JAJPUD010000186.1, on the reverse strand, counting down.
GTGTGGGTCAAGCCCTAATTTCTTCCACACTAGTTTCCAATTTTCCCAGCAGTTTTTGCCGAATAGTGAGTATTTATCCCAAAAGCTGGGGTCTTTGGGTTTATCGAACACTAGATTGTTAAGGTTATTGCCTAGATTGTCCTGATAACCTATCCTGTGCCACTGATCGACTGCTCTATTTCTTAGCCAGTACCAAACGGTTTTGATGACCGCTGCTTTATAATATAGTTTTAGATCTGGTACAGCAAGGCCACCTTCATCTGCCTTTTTTTTCATTAATCCCCTTGAGATCCTTGACCTTTTGTTCTTCCAAATGAACTTTGCTACTATTTTTTCTAGATCTGTAAAATAATTTCTTGGGAGTTTGATTGGTATGGCACTAAATAAGTA
>JAJPUD010000186.1:597431-623521 GCA_023553655.1 Myrmecobius fasciatus | reverse complement strand
AAGATAGTGTTTAGATTCTTTTTTTCATCATGGCTTTCAGGAAGTCCAATAATCCTTAGATTATCTCTCCTAGATCTATTTTCCAAGTCAGTTGTTTTTCCTAGGAGATATTTCATATTTTCTTCTAATTTTTCATTTTTTTGTTTTTGTTTGACTGATTCTTGAAGTCTTATTGAGTCATTCACTTGCATTTGTTCAATTCTTATTTTTAAAGTGTTGTTTTCTTCAGTTACCTTTTTAAGCTCCATTTGTAACTGGCCAATTGAATTTTTTTGTTCATTGCACTCTTTTTCCACTTCACTAATTTTATTTTTCAATAGATTGGTGTCTTTTTCATATCTCTTTTGCAGGGCATCATATCCTTCTTGCAAGATACTGTATCCTTCTTGCACTAATTTCAATTTATTTTCCCATTTATCCTCCAGTTCTTTTATTAGGTTCTTTAAGCAATCTTCCAGAAAGGCCTTTTGAGACTGGGACCAGTGATGGTCCTTGCTGATTCCCTCTGGAGTTATGTCTAAAGGAACCTCTGGCTCTGGGGTCCTCTCCTCTTTCTCTTTGTAAAAGCTGTCTATGGTGAGAGCTCTCTTTTGTCTCTTCATTTTTTTTTTTTTTTTAAGACAGCGTGAATATCTCTTTAAGGTAGGGAAAAAAAATGGCTGAAACGGCTGGCTGACGATTTTGCCCTGAGGCGCTTCGGCGAATTAATTTAAGGTGCTGGGCCGGTGGGGGCTAGGACTAAGCCCGAATTACTCCTTAAACAAGGCAAGTTTGCCAGAACACCTGCCCCCAATCAGGGCAGAGTGTCCGAAGTGCCTCAGATAAACTCCAGGTGTTTGGAATTTGGAGTTTGGAGTTTGGAGTTTTTTTGCCCGTCTGAGCTGAGCTGAGCTGAGCTGAGTCCCACCCTCACTTACTTCCGGCCTCCACCAGAGTTCTCTGACACCAAAGTCCTCCGTTTATCCCTCTGTCCGAGCTAGACAAACCTGATGTGAAGTTTTTCAGAGATATCTGCAAGCAGTATCCAAATATTTCCTGATTCGTTGACTTGAAGATCAGTTCAGAGGCTTATTTTATTGTTGATTTGAGAGAAGTTTGGAGGAGGAAGCAGAGAGTCACCCTTTCACTCCGCCATCTTGGCTCCGCCCCGATCTCTGTTTTAAAGGAGGGAAAGGGACCCACATGTGCAAAAATGTTTGTGGCAGCCCTTTTTGTAGTGGCAAGAAACTGGAAATTGAAAAGATGCCCATCAATTGGAGAATGGCTTAATAAATTATGGTATATGAATGTTATGGAATATTATTGTTCTGTAAGAAATGACCAACAGGAGGATTTCAGAGAGGATTGGAGAGACTTGCATGAACTGATGCTGAGTGAAATCAGCAGAACCAGGAGAACATTATACACAGCAACAAGACTATACGATGATCAATTTTGATGGACATGGTTCTCTTCAACAATGATGTGATTCAAACCAGTTGTGCTGCGATGAAGATAGTCATATACATCCAGAGAGAGGCCTGTGGGAACTGAGAGTGAACCACAACACAGCATTTTAACGCTTTCTGTGAATATTTCCATGCATTCTGTTTTCCTTCTTAGGTTGTTTTTTCCTTCTTCTCTTTCTAGATCTGATGTTTCTTGGGCAGTAAGATAACTGTATAGATATGTATACATGTATTGTATTTGTCATATAATTTATCCTATCTAGCATGTATTAGATTACCTGTCATCTAGGGGTGGGGGGGTGGGGGGAAGGAAAGGAAAAGCTTGGGAAAAAAAAAAAGGTTTTTTGCAAAGGTCAATGTTGAAAGGCCACTCATATGTTTTGTAAATAAAAAGCTTTATTAAAAAAAAAAAAGAATATGATCTCTGGCTTTGAACACAGAGGACTTGAGTTCTAGTTTTTATTTTTGATGCTTATCGCTCTTTTTGACTTCAAAGTCACTTAATTTACCAAAACATCAGCATCTTTTTTTTCTTTTTTTTATTAAAGCTTTTTATTTGCAAAACATATGCATAGGTAATTTTTCAACATTGACCCTTGCAAAGCTTTCTGTAACAAATTTTTCCCTCCTACCCCACTCTCTCCCCTACATGGCAGGAAGTCTAATACATGACAAGACATCAACATCTTAATGTGGGGAATTAGTTTCTAAATGAAGGGACTGGAATTGGATGGCCTTGAAAATCTCTTTTAGATATATGACCTACTATTTTTGAAATGGTAAGAACACTTCCCTATTTATATACCTGCTCCTTGCTTTTTCCTTAAATGACCAGTTATTAACAAAGTGATTATGTATTAATATGGATGAAATACCAATAAAACCACTATTCCTGATTGGTGGAAAGTGAACTTGGGGTCTTAGAATAATTAAAGGACCAAAATCTAGAATGCTCATAGGGATGAATCCTAAAATTAGCTAAAGACATGCTGGAATTGAATTAGAAAACTTTTCTGGCAGTGCAATAGATACTATACTGGGCCTGGAGTCAAAAAGATCTGAGTTCAAATCTGGATTCAGGTGTGTGACCCTAGGCAAGTAACTCAACATCTGTATACCTGAGTTTCTTCAATTGTAAAAAGTTGATTATAATCATGAGGATCAAATGAGATAATATTTGTTTTTTAAAATGTGCTTTGCACAGTGCCTGGCACACAGTAGATTATAAATATTTATTCCTTTCCCTTTCCTTCCCTCTGGGACCAAAAAGTATCTTATTAACCATAAGATTTGGGGACAATTATGAAATACAAAACTGAACCTAGGAGACTATAAAATAGTTTATGAAATTCAATGTCACTTTGGGATTAAGTGTTTTTTTATTTCTATATACTTCTAATTACTGGGGTATTATTTCTAAATATGTGTACTTACTTTGCTTCTGTAAATAAACTTTGGGAAATGTGTTTTTGTGGTCTGGAATATGTGGAGAAAGAATATAAAAGGAAAAAGGCACGGATATTAGATTGGAGCAAAAGAATATGGCAGAAAAAGAAAGGGAATAAGTTCAAAGGTGACAGATTTCTAAGTACCTAAGTAACCAAGCCAAATCAGAGTAGGAAGACCCCAGATGCTTTCATCTGTGAACCAATAGTCAGAGAAACTAAGGAAAAATGGGAAAGATAAAATAACTGTGGCTATAGGCTAGATTCTCTGGACTACTTGCCAGAAAAGGAGATGGTAACTTGAGTGACTGACCCCTGGGTAGTAGAAGCCTAAGGCTCTCATGACTGTATCCTTCCTAAATATGACTATTTCTTCCTCTCAGGAACTGACACTCCAAGGAGTCTATGTCTGGGGAGAGTAATCAATCAATCAATAAACATTTAAGTGTCTACTCTATGTGCAAGGCAAAAGACTACTTTGAAAGAGCTTACAGTTCAATGGTGGAGACAACATGCAAACAAATATACACAAAGCAAATTTTATAGAGGATAAATAGGAACTAATTAACCAAGGAAAGGAACTAGAATTAAGTGGGTTTGGGATTGATTGGTTGATTGGTTGGTTGGTTGAGAAGGATGTCCAACAAGAAGATCATCTGGTAATTCAATTGTTTCTGACTTCTAGAGAAGCACAAGTACTGTTAGTGCCTTCTAAATTTTGGTGCTCTAGAACAAAACTCTATTTATTCCACCCTAGTTATGACTTTGAAGGATAAGAATAAAAAAAAAAGAGTTGGAATAGAGGTCAGAATAATGACAAAGTCCTATTTAGCACTATAGTGAATAGATTAAAATTAATGAATTGAAGGATGAAATGGAGTATTCACATATGGAAATAGAGGGAAATCAAGTTTAGGAAGACATAGTGAGGACCATATTGTATCTTAAATGCTAAATTGGGTAATCCATGTTGATGTCCTAGTACTGAAGATACCTGAGAGACTCTAGGTCAGAGGAGGGCAAACATACACAAGAAGCAAGGATGTTGCTTGCAAGATGATTAATTGCCTAACCTCCAGAAAGAGCACTTAGCATCACTATTAGAGTTTCTAGGAGTAGTCATACAGGGGAATCACAGCTAGTATTTGTCTTCAGAGAACTGCAATCAAGAACCAGAAAAGAAATAAATGGACAGAAGTTCCTATGATTTCCATTCATTGGAAATCCACAGCCTTAAAACAGAGAACAAAAAACCAGGAATAGATGTGGGTCCAGCCTCTGTCTCTTAATTGCTTTTCAACTTGAAAGCTCTTTATGTTATTTCCATTTTTCTAGCATTGTTCTTTGTTTTTCACAATTGTGAGTCTATTGACAGGGAAATCTCTAGATAGAAGACAAGGGAAATGAGGGTTGCTACTGCTACAAGGAACAGTTCTTATAAATCTGCCTGCTATAGAGTAAGTCAAAACTTGAAGGTATAAAGGAGTCAGAGATCTCAGAAAAACAAAGAAATACTTTAAAGAGTTTTCTGAAAACTCAGAAAGGGAGTTAATGAGGATATTTGGGAGTTCTAAAGGACTACTTTCTTTTGCCTCTCTCTATTGCCTCAAAGAAGAAAGGAAGAAGCATATAGTCTAGTAATGGGGAAGAGGAGAGAAGAAGGGACAATATAAGATGCACATTAGGAGGTTAATAAAGGAAGGTCCCCTAGAGAGGATAGCTTTAATTATGAATTTGATCAGGATTTCCAAGAACAGCTGATACCTCCTTCTTTAGAGGTTCTAAATTATTTGCCAGTTGGTCTACCAGAGCTAGCACTCAGCCTACCTACATCACATCCTTAAAAATAAATGAATAAGTATTCATATATATCCCCTTATGAAGAATCTTACACATTATAAACAAATGAGCTGCTTCAAGGGAAAAAAATCTTCTTAAACAAGACAAGGATAAACACACACACACACACACACACACACACACACTATACCATATCACACACTACTTCTTCCATTCATTATTTTAAATTAATTACTCTTTTTTCCTTCCTATAACCCTGCTCACAAAATCTTTGAATTTGGGTATGCTATCATTGTTTGCTAACAGAAACAAAAAAAATTTTGATATATTTAGATAAAGTCATATTCACCAAAAGTAAATGTATTCTAATAATTTAGAGGGAAACCTTTTGAAATAACTTGCAACACCCTAGACATAAACATGAAGCCATATTTGAAAATCCACTTTTCTCTAAGCTTCCAATCTTTAGCAATGACAAAATAATGGAGTAGAAATCAAGATAGTAAGTACTTTGAACAATATTTTAGTAAGATAGCAACCCCACCAGACTACCAGCCTCAACACAATTAAATGAACAAAGAAATTATGACAGGAATATCTGAGAGAATATAAGATAATGACATAGACCCTGCATTATATTCAGAGCCTTAACTAGTAATATTTCATTTGGGGCAGAAACCTAGAAGGAGAGCAGAGGGTGCAAAGCAGCAGCACAGGACAAGGCACCCTGCCTCAAGTCCAGTCACCTTGGGATGGGGTTGTCTGACCCTTGCAGGCCCAGGAAGCCATGGAGATCCCTGCCTCAACTTAAATTAATGAATTCTGTTTTAAATCAATTAGTGAATGTTAAAGGTATCTTATAGATTCTTTTTAACTTAGAAAATCAGTCAAATCAGTACCTTTACTGCAAAGTGGCAAATCTGTCATTTCCAACCTATTGAAGCTAAGATTAGAGACTGGACCTTTGGTTTCATTAGTTCCAGTTCAATCTATATTATACAGTTAACTCCTGAAAAATGCAGGGGTTACAAATGTAGTACCCCACACCCCATCTAGAAAATCTGTGTAAAAATTTTTAGCTCTCTCTTTGTACCAGAAGTCTGAATTATGATAATAAAGATAAGATGTGTTGATGTTATACAACACTATCCATACATTTTATGCCTTTCTGAGTTTCTCAACTTTTTCTGAGTCATTTTCTGTCCTTCACATTCCTTCTGCAAAACTCCAAAAAATTTGTCATTTAATTTCTTAAGCTAACACTCAATATATTGAAACCTTGATGGAGAAAGTCACAATGTAGAAGAGATAACTATATGCTGGCTGTGTAACTTTAGACAAGTCACCTGATCTCTTAATGCCCTAGGCCATTTTCTAAGATTATTAATTGCAGAGAAGGTGGAAGTTCTTCATCAAGAGCTCCTTAAACCAATGAAATCAAAGGTTCAGTCCCTAACACTAGCATCAGTATATTGGAAATAATAGATTTGCCAAATGGCAATGAAGGTCCTGATTTGACTAACTTTCTAAGTAAAAGATGTTTTGCCTAGGGAGGCTTCCCATGAGGTAACTCTCTCAGATTGGGTGGTTCCAACTCCTTGTCCTCTACTTCTCCACACAAAGGTAAAGGGGTCGTGCATCTATATTTAAAACTATCTAAGTGTTTAGTAGGGCTTTTCACTTTAAAATCATTTTCCTCTCTGGAGCTCAGCAGGAGCTTGGCTGCAGGGAGGTTTTGTGTGGCTGCCTGTCAGCTTACATCTCAAACACAGTGAAATTCAACTAATTGTAAGGGAGTATTGTCCCTGCTACACAATACACACTGCTACTCGAGCTGAGCACACTTCTGACTGACTGTGTGACCCCAGCCATGTACTGCAAAGTACAATATCTGGTTTGGGTCATTCACACTGCTATGGAAAAGGCAGTGGGGGCAGGGGGATGATGCTTAGTTCTTTTCCTGCCAGTTGTCTGGGGGCTGCGGTGCATGTGATAACTGTTTATCTTTAGCATTTCCAATTATTTTTGTGAGATTTGCTTCTGCTGGATCTAGCAGGTTCTGTAACTACAAATTCTCATTGCTAATATCAAGTACTATGAGAAAGTCCCTTAAGTCAATCTGGGTCTCATCTTCCACCACCCTCAGTTATAAAAATCATTTGCTGATAAGTTTTATTTTAAGACCCTTTTTAGAACATAATATGCCTAAATCATCAGCATTTTTATATATCACTAACAAAATCCAACAGCAAGAGATACAAAGAGAAATTCCATTTAAGATAATTGTCGATAGTATAAAATATTTGAGAATCTATCTGCCAAGGGAAAGTTAGGAACTTTGTGAGCAAATCTTCAAAATACTTTCCATATAAATAAAGTCAGATCTAAAGAACTGGAAAAATAACAAGTGCTCTTGGATAGGTCAAATGAATATAATAAAGATGACAATAGTACCTAAACTAATCTATTTATTTAGTGCTATATCAATCAAACTCCTGACAAATCAGACTACTGACCTAGAAAAAATAACAACAGGGGGGAGCTCATCTCATCTACTTTGATGTTGACTCTTCGTGACTCCCTTTGGGGTTTTCTCAGTAAATTCATTGGGGTGGGTGGCTGGTTCCTTTTCCAGCCCATTTGACAGATGAGGAAACTGAGGCAAAAGGCGGAAGTGACTTGTTCAGGATCCCACAGCTAACAAGTGTCTGAATCTGGACTTGAACTCATGACTCCAGGCCCGGCGCTCAATCCATTGGGGCACCTAGCTTCCTGTCCTATAGTTTACAGAAGGGGAAACTGAGGTACACCAAGGGACTGGGAGGGACACATCAACTGGACCATAGATTGTGTGCTGAAGAAAAAAAGTCACGTAGTTTAAAGGAAAGATGCGTGGGTCAAAATTAAATGTAAAGATGGGAGGCAGCTTGGTCCAGGGGACCCCGGTTCAAATCCTGCTTCCAACACTTAGTGCCTTGACTCAGCCCTTCCCCAGGCTGCTATTCATAGAATGATGGGGTTTGGACGGGTGAGTTAGGAAGTGCTTCAAGCTTCCTCACCCCCCTCTCGCTGCTGCACATAGTCTGAAGGAATGGGGGAAATTAGCATTTTAAAAAAATCCCTTCTGATTTTACTTAGGTGCACAATCATCGGCAAAAACAAAGTCTCATAGCAACTCTGCCTCCATTTTATTCTTTCCTTGTAGCCTTTTCAAGTTCAATAACTTCCTATCAATGGGGTAACTGATCTTAATGCTGCTTTCATCCTCATTGAAGGTATCTGATAATGTGGCTGAAAACATCATGATAAAAGCATGGGAGCAAACAGACCATTGGTGACTGGGAAAGCACAAGAGCACCATGTGTAAGCATGCTGTCATGGAACTGGCAAACAATACTGATAAACTTCTTTGGGCAGCCAAATTTTGCCATGATTTTCCACAAATCCTCATGACTGACAGTATCAGAGGTCTTGGCCAGATCAATGAATTTTGTGTACCGACTTCTGTGCTGCTCCTGACATTTCTCCTGGAGTTGTCAGACTGCAAATACCATATTAACTGTTCCTCAGCCTTTTTTTTAAATTAATTTATCTATCTATTTATTTATTCATTCATTTATTGCTTTATCTGTTTGTTTATTTATAGTATTTTTCCCCCAGCTACATCAAGAAAAATTTTAACATTCATTTTTATAAGATTTTGAGTTCCAATTTTTTCCCTTTCTTCCTTTCCTACCCTGCCTTTCTTCTGAAGATGGTAAGCAGTTTCATATAATTTATACATGTGCTATCATGTAATTCCATATTGGTCATAGTTGTGAAAGAAGAAACAGATCAAAAGGAAAAAAAAGAATAAAGTAAGTAAAAAAATAACAAAATTCATCTGGAAGAACAAAAGGTCAAGAATTTCAAGGGAATTTATGAAAAAAAAAAAAGCAAATGAAGTTGGCCTATCTGTACCAGATCTAAAACTATATTATAAAGCAACAGTCATCAAAACCATTTCGTACTGGCTAAGAAAAAGAGTAGTTGATCAATGGAACAGTTAGGTTCACAGGACAAAATAATCAATAACTATAGTAGTTAACTGTTTGAAAACCCAAAGACCCCAGCTTTTGGGATAAGAACTCATTATTTGTCAAAAACTGCTGGGAAAATTAAAAACTAGTATGGCAGAAATTAGGCATTGACCCACATCTAACACTGTAATACCAAGATAAGATTGAAATGGATTCATTATCTAGACATAAAGAATAATATTATAAACAAATTAGAAGACCATAGGATAGTTTACCTCTCAGATCTATAAAGGAGGAAGGAATTTGTGACCAGAGAAGAACTAGAGATCATTATTGATCACAAAATAGACAATTTTGATTATATTAAGTTAAAAAATTTTTGTACAAACAAAATTAATGCAGACAAGGTTAGAAGGGAAGCAATAAACTGAGAAAAAATTTTTACATTCAAAGGTTCTGACAAAGGCCTCATTTCTAAAATATATAGAGAATTGGCTCAAATTTATAAGAATTCAAGCCATTCTCCAATTGATAAATTGGTCAGAGGATATGAACAGACAATTTTCAGATGAAGAAATTAAAACTATTTCTAGTCATATGAAAAGGTGATCCAAATCACTATTGGTCAGAGAAATGCAAATTAAGACAACTCTGAGATACCACTACACACCTGTCAGATTGGCTAAGATGACAGGAAAACAAGATGACAAATGTTGGAGCGAATGTGGGAAAACTGGTACACTTATGCATTGTTGGTGGAACTGTGAATGGATCCAACCATTCTGGAGAGCAATTTGGAGCTATGCTCAAAAAGTTATCAAACTGTGCATACCCTTTGACCCAGCAGTGTTTTTACTAGGCTTATATCCCAAAGAGATCTTAAAGGAGGGAAAGGGACCTATATGTACAAAAAATGTTTGTGGCAGCCCTTTTTTGTAGTGGCAAGAAACTGAAAACTGAATAGGTGCTCATCAATTGGAGAATGGCTGAATAAACTATGGTATATGAATGTCATGAAATATTATTGTTCTGTAAGAAAAGACCAGCAGGATGATTTCAGAGCAGCCTGGAGAGACTTGCATGAACTGATGCTGAGTGAAATAAGCAGAACCAGGAGATCATTATACACAGCAACAAGATTATATGATGATCAATACTGATGGACATGACTCTCTTCAACAATGAGATGATTCAAATCAGTTCCAATTGTTCAGTAATGAAGAGAGCCATCTATATCCAGAGAGAGGACAATAGGAACTGAGTGTGTACCACAACATAGCATTTTCACTCTTTCTATTGTTGTTTGCTTACATTTTGTTCTTCTCAGTTTTTTTTCCCTTCTTGATCCAATTTTTCTTGTACAGCAAGATAACTGTATAAATATGTATATATGTATACATATATTGGATTTAACATATATTTTAACATATTTAATATGTATTGGACTACCTGCCATCTAGGGGAGGGGAATTGGAGGAAGGGAGGGGAAATTTGGAACAGGAGGTTTTGCAAGGGTTAATGTTGAAAAATTACCCATGCATATATTTTGTAAATAAAAAGCTTTAATAAAAATTTTTAAAAGAACATAATGTGCCAAAGGAATGAAAATTCAGACAATGCCAATGGAAAGAAGAGCTCATTTCCTGCTATACTTCACCAGGGACAAAGACTGGTTAGTGCCATATTTACCAGTGGCCTTTATTCCAAAATCCAATAGCCTAAAAACTTCTCTTACATGTTTTGCCCCCATGACACATTCATAAGCAGTTGGCAAATGTGTTTGCTGCCCATAGTAGATATGGAATTCTATCAGGTAAGAGTATTAATTAAGATCACATAGCAAAGCAAAGAAAATAATATCCTAAACTTGTAACAAAAAACTACTCTGTCTTCTAGGTAGCAAATTTACTCCAAGATTGCCTTCATCACCTATATGACATTGGCAAATCACTTATAATCTCTCTGGACCTCCATTTCTTCATCTGTAAAATGAAGGGATTGACCTAGATGGCCTGTGAGGTCCCTTCTATATCTAAGTGGACTAGAAGCTTCCATTATCCAAAAAACATCTGTAATAATACTGCTTCCAAGAAGCTTTCTTTGGATCACTGTTTTCAGCAAAACCCACCCTAACTAAATATGACATTTATTATTACATATCATGTCCAACCAATTCATTTAGACTAGTTTGAGTACATTGAGAAGCCAGTGCCAAATGAGGACCCAGAGCTTGTTCTTCACTCTCAAATTAATCAAACTATACAAACCTAGTCTTATGTACTATGCTAACAATAACTTTAAAATGGCTTAGAAGAATGAATAGAGCCTATACAATTTTTAGCTCCTAGAATTTTGAAGGAAAACAAAATAGCTCCAGAGCCCCATGTTATGTGACATTAAATGAGATTCCACAGTGCCTTAGAATCTGTAAAATTTAGATTTTAGTGACTTACCTATTACTAGTTATCTTTTAAATATATATATACTTGTAATATATTTTTGACATATACTATGTCATATAATATGTATACATGTACATTAAATATGTATCAATTGTATAAAATAATGTGTTGTATATATTATGTACATTATATATAAGATATATGTATATGTAACATATGTAAATATATTTCAAATATATGCATATATGTTTTAAAGATAACCAGTGATAACATAGTCTTTATTGAGGAAGTAAGATTTCATCTGGGCATTGAAAGATAGTAAGATTTAGCTAGGCACAAAAGAGAGAGCAGAGAAAGAATGGTCTGAACAAAGCCACCTATCTGTATGCCTACTATGATGGATAATATTACAGAGCTACAGAGAATAACAGAAATGGATTGATAATTACCAATAATGTATTACAGGGCTTTGCTCAATTTCCTCTAATTCACTTTTTCATGTCTCATTTGAATGGTCATTCAATATTTGGTTAGTGCCTCTTGTATTATAAAGAAATGCAATTGAAACAGAAGATCCTGACAGCTTCAAAATGCCTACCATAATATCCAGGAGAGAGAATATATACAAATAAAAAATTCTTTTCCTGAGTAAAATGTAAGCAAAATATTGTTCTATTATAATAGAAGCTGTTTGAGAACAGAGACTATTTTTTATTATATCTTAGTATCCCCAGCATCTTGAACATAATGGACACTTAATACTTATTATGTTGAATTGGATTGAACAAGCTAAGGAGTGAGAATTGAAATTATATAATCTTGTGTAATATGACACAAAATTGAAGTATTCTTGATGCCACATTACAAATCAATCTGTCTGACCTCCTGTCTCTTATCTCCAACTATCTATTGGACAACCCAAATTGGATTGCCCTGTAGACATAATAAACTCAACCTGTCCAAAATTGAATGTGTTTCTCCCTAAACCCTCCTGTCTTCTTAACTTCCATATTATTGTTTAGGGTAACACAATCCTCCCAAATCATTTAGGCTCTTGAACTAGGTACCATCCTTGATTCTTTACTCTCTCCCTCTCCTGACCTTAGCAGTTTCTAGCACATAGTCGGTGCTAAATAAATGGTAGTTGACTGACTCCTGTTGGTTTTACCTTCACAATTTTTTGTCTTTTGTATATTCCTCCTTCTCTCCTCTGATGCTGCTACCACCCCATCATCTAATATCTGGATTATTGCAGTATACTTCTACTTAGTCTTTATGCCTCAAGTCTATTCCCAATATACTTTGTCTTCAGTTACCAAAGCATATCTCTGACCATGTCACACATATACTTCTATTCCATAAATTCCAATGTTTTCCTATTACCTCCAGAATCAAATATAAAATGCTCTGGCTTTTAAAGTCCTTCAAATCTGGCTCCTTCCTACTATTCTAATATCCTTACTCCCTTCAACATACCCTACAATTTTTTTTTGCTGTTGTTCATACAAGATACTACATTTCTCTACTTTTTACATTTTCACTGACTGTCTCCCATGCCTGGAACGTTCTCTTTCCTTGTCTTTACCTCTCAATTTCCTTCAAATGCTAACTAAAATTCCACCTTCTTCAAGAAGTTTTTTCCAAATCTACCTTAATCTTAGGTCTTCTCTCTGACAATATTTCAATTTATCCTTTTTATAGATGGTGTGAACATAATTATTTGCATGTTGCCTCCTCCATTAGAAAGGAAACTCCTTAAAATCAGAGATTGTTTTTGTCTTTTTTGTATCCTCAGTGCTTAGCATACCTGGAATATGGCATGTTAATAAATACTGGTTGACTTGATTCGTTGGCCCATTGTACAAGTCATCATTTGAACTTGGCAACAGATATAGTCTGCAGGTCTAAAGACCAACCTAGCTTAGAATGAAGAGGCTCATCACAAGTAAGTTGATCATTAAGTGATAAATTACTTGGCCATAGATAGCAACCTGGGAAACAAAATAGCCTTCAGTCCTTTACAGATCTCTTCTGTTTGCACAGAAACAATAGACATAGTCCTTGGGAAAATGAAATCAAAGAGAAGAGCTATATCAGATCAAGTGTATCTTAAGGAAATCCATGCTGAAGGCAATATAATTTGAAATCATTAAAGAATGAATTAAAAAGTTATTCCTTAAAAGAAATATTTTATAAATCTTCTCTGTTAAAAAACATGTGCCAAAAGGAACACTTAGAAAAATGTATACCAACACTCTCCACTACTTTTTGCTATTGACTTTTCTTTATTAAATGTCTTTCCAAGTTCAAATGAGCAATCTAGGACATGCTCTGGAATATTATTAAAATAGAAGAAATGCCCTCTATAATTGACTCACACCCTATTCACCTACCCTATTATGGACTAGGGAAAATGTCTCCTCCTTTTAGGTTAATTTTCCTCTTCTTAATCTCCAACCACACACTTAAAGACTTATATAGAAAATTATTGTTAATGATATTTTAATTTTAATTGATTAGCAATGTTATATAAACCATAGGGAAATAGTAAAACAAGATATAGCAGGCCATAATACAAAAAGCAGCAAGGCCTGAATGTGTTTTATCTTTCCTCCTTGATCATCTATGTTTTTACTCGATACATTGCTATTCCTTGTCTTCAGGGGCAAAAGGGCCACATGCCCTCCCTAGGGCTTTCTGGTAGGTTTAATAGGAAAAGCACCAAGTGAAGCCAGACTTCTCCTCCACATAGTCTACTCTAGAAGGAAATTTCTACTAGATTGAAAACTTCCAGAAATTTGAGATATACTAGGAAAATGTGTGCATGGTATTATATAAACCTTCTCATCAACTACCAATTCTCTACAACAGCATCTGAATGTGGAGAAATGGCTTTACATTTATTTTCTCTTTAGAAAATACTTAGGAGGAAGTGGAGCCAAGATGGCAGAGTGCAGGAAATACAGAATTAATTATTTTAACTGTGAATGTGAATGGGATGAACTCTCCCATAAAGCAGAAGCAGATAGCAGACTGGAATAAAAACCAGAATCCAACAATATCTTGTCTACAAGAAATACATCTAAAGCCTAGAGACACATACAAGGTAAAGATAAAAAGTTGGAGCAGAACCTATTATGCTTCAGGTGAACAACAAAAAAAGCAGGGGTGGCAATCTTGATATCAGATCAAGTAAAAGTAAAGATAGATCTAATCAAAAGAGATAAGGAAGGAAACTATATTTTATTAAAGGGTACCATAGATAATGTAGCAATATCAATACAAAATATATATATATGCACCAAGTGGTATAGCATCCAAATTCCTAGAGGAGAAATTAAGAGAGATGCAAGAAGAAATAGACAGCAAAACTATACTAGTGGGGGATCTCAACCTTGCTCTCTCAGAATTAGGTAAATCAAACCACAAAATAATCAATAAAGAAATTAGGGAGGTAAACAAATTGTTAGAAAAGTTAGGTATGATAGATCTTTGGAGAAAATTGAATGGAGACAATAGGGAGTTTTCTTTTTTCTCTGTGGCACATGGAACTTATACAAAAATTGACCATGTATTAGGGCATAAAAACCTCAAAATCAAATGCAGAAAGGCAAAAATAGTAATGCATCTTTTTCAGATCATGATGCAATAAAAATCATATGCAATATAAGGCCAGGAGAAAATAGACCAAAAGTTAATTGGAAATTAAATAATCTAATCCTGAAGAATGAATGGGTGAAAGAGCAAATCATAGACACAATCAATAATTCCATCCAGGAGAATGACAATAATGAGACAGCATACCAAAATTTGTGGGATACAGCTAAAGCGGTTATAAGGAGCAATTTTATATCTCTAGATGCTTACTTGCATAAAATAGAGAAAAAAAAGATCAATGAATTGGGCTGCTTATTAAAAAAAAAAACTTGAAAAAGAACAAATTAAAAACCCTCAATTAAATACCAAATTGGAAATTCTAAAAATGAAAGGGGAAATTAATAAAATTGAAAATAAGAAAACTATTGAATTAATAAATAAAATTAAGAGTTGGTTTTATGAAAAAACAAACAAAATAGATAAGCCTTTAGTTAATTTGATAAGAAAAAGGAAAGAGGAAAATCAAATTGTTAGTCTCAAAAATGATAAGGGAGAACTTTCCTCCAATGAAGAGGAAATTAGAGCAATGATTGGGAGTTACTTTGTCCAATTTTATGCCAATAAATTTGATAATCTAAATAAAATGCAGGAATATCTACAAAAATATAGATTGCCCAGGTTAACAGAAGAGGAAATAAATTATTTAAATAGCCCCATTTTAGAAAAAGAAATAGAACAAGCTATTAATCAACTCCCTAACAAAAAATCTCCAGGGCCAGATGGATTTACATGTGAATTCTACCAGACATTCAAAGAACAATTAACTCCAATACTATATAAACTATTTGAAAAAATAGGAAAAGAAGGTGTACTACCAAATTTCTTCTATGATTCAGATATGGTGCTGATAGCTACACCAGATAGGATGAAAACCGAGAAAGAAAACTATAAACCAATTTCCCTAATGAATATTAATGCAAAAATTTTAAATAAGATATTAGCAATGAGATTACAGAAAGTCATCCCCAGGATAATACACTATGACCAAGTAGGATTTATACCAGGAATGCAGGGCTGGTTCAATATTAGGAAAACTATCAGGATAATCAATTATATTAATAACCAAACTAACAAAAATCATGATTATCTCAATAGATGCAGAAAAACCATTTGATAAAATCCAACACCCATTCCTATTAGAAACACTAGAGAGTATACAAATAAATGGGCTTTTCCTTAAAATGATCAGTAGCATCTACTTATAATCATCAGCAAGCATCATATGTAATGGGGACAAACTAGAACCATTCCCAATAAGATCAGGAGTGAAACAAGGCTGCCCACTGTCATGATTACTATTTAATATTGCCTTAGAAATGTTAGCTTTGGCAGTAAGAGAAGAAAAAGAGATTAAAGGAATTAGAGTAGGTAATGAGGAAACCAAATTATCACTCTTTGCAGATGATATGATGGTATACTTAGAGAACCCTAGAGACTCAACTAAAAAACTACTAGAAACTTCACAACTTTAGCAAATTTGCAGGATACAAAATAAATACACATAAATCAGCAGCATTTTTATATATTACCAATAAAGCTCAGCAGCAAGAGATACAAAAAGAAATTCCATTCAAAATGATTGTTGATAGTATAAAATATTTGGGAGTCTATCTGCCAAGGAAAAGTCAGGAACTATATGAACTAAACTACAAAACTCTTTCCACACAAATAAAGTCAGACCTAATCAATTGGGAAAACATCAAGTCCTCATGGGTAGGCTGAGCGAATATAATAAAAATGACAATACTACCCAAACTAATTTACTTATTTAGTGCCATACCAATCAAACTCCCCAGAAATTATTTTACAGATCTAGAAAAAATAGTAGCAAAGTTCGATTTGGAAAAACAAAAGGTCAAGAATTTCAAGGGAATTAATGGGGGGAAAAAAAGGCTGATAAAGGTGGCTTTGCTGTACCAGATCTAAAACTATATTATAAAGCAGTAGTCATCAAAACCATTTGGTACTGGCTAGGAAATACAGTAGTTGATCAGTGGAATAGTATAGGATCACAGGACAAACTAAGCAATAATTATAGCAATCTAGTGTTTGATAAACCCAAAGACCCCAGCTCTTGGGATAAGTACTCACTATTCAACAAAAACTGCTGGGAAAATTGGAAACTAGTATGGAAGAAATTAGGGCTTGGCCCATACCTAACACCACATACCAAGATAAGATCTAAATGGGTTCATGATTTAGATATAAAGAGTGATATTATAAGCAAATTAGAAGAACATAGGATAGATTACTTCTCAGACCTATGGAGAAGGAATAAATTTGTGTCAAAAGAAGAACTGGAACTCTTAATTGAATACCAGATAGATAATTTTGACCACATTAAGTTAAAAAGGTTTTGTACAAACAAAACTAATGCAGACAAGATTAGGAGAGAAGCAATAAATTGGGAAATCATCTTTACATTTAAGGGTTCTGATAAAGGCCTCATTTCTAAAATATATAGAGAATTGTCCCATATTTGTAATAATTCAAGCCACTCTCCAATTGATAAATGGTCAAAGGATATGAACAGACAATTTTCAAATGATGAAATTAAAACTATTTCTAGTTATATGAAAAGGTGATCCAAATCACTATTGATCAGAGAAATGCAAATTAAGACAGCTCTAAGGTACTACTACATACCTGTCAGATTGACTAAGATGACAGGAAAAGATAATGACCAATGTTGGAGGGGATATGAGAAAACTGGGACACTGATACATTGTTGGTGGAACTGTGAAAGGATCCAACCATTCTGGAGAGCAATTTGGAACTACTGTACATACCCTTTGACCTAGCAGTGGTTCTATTGGGCTTATATCCCAAAGATATCTTAAAGGAAGGAAAGGGACCCACATGTGCAAGAATGTTTGTGGCAGCCCTTTTTGTAGTGGCTAGAAACTGGAAACTGAATGGATGCCATCACTTGGAAAATGGTTGAATAAATTATGGTATATGAATGTTATGGAATATTATATATTCCATATATATAAGAAATGACCAGCAGGATGATTTCAGAGAGGCCTGGAGAGACTTGTATGAACTGATGCTGAATGAAATGAGCAGAACTAGGAGATCATTATACACAGCAACAATAAGATTATATGATGATCAATTCTAATGGACATAGCTCTCTTCAACAATGAAATGTTTCAAACCAGATCCAATTGTTCAGTGAAGAAAGCCATATATATGAAATGTGGACCACAATATAAAATTTTCATGCTCTCTATTGATGTTTGCTTGCATTATGTTTCTCTTCTCAGATTTTTTTCCTTGTAGATTGGACTTTTCTTGCACAGCAAGATAACTGTAAAAATATGTATACCTATATTCAATTTGTCAAGTATTTTAACATAATTAACATGTAGTAGACTTCCTGCCATCTAGGGGAGGGGTGGGGACTAGGGGAGAAAAATTCATAACAGAAAGCTTTGTAAGGGTGAGTGTTGAAGAATTACCCATATATATGTTTTGCAAATAAAAAGCTTTAATAAAGAAAAAAATAATAAATGAAAAAAGATAAATACAAGCACAGAAATAAATATTTGTTGAACATCTATTTTCTTTGTCAAGTGAGATAGAAAGCAGGGAGATGTGCATTTGCCAAAAGTGTTCACCACTCCGATGAATGATATCTTGAGCAAAGTCTGAAGGAAAGTGAGATTCTCTAAATATCAATCAATTGAGCTTTTATCGAGTGCTTCCTATGTGCCAGGCACTGTTTGGTTACAAATACAACAAATTAAACAATTCCTATCCTTGAGAAGTTTACATTCTAACATAATAAGGTCCTATATACTTCTATTTATGGGTGATTCTTTGTCAATAGCATCCAAATCCAGAATGTTATAAGGCATTTTCAATGAGATCTAAGATTATTCAAAAGAAATTGCCATAATAATATTGGAAGTTAAGACTTATGATTTCGCTAGAATAGGAAATTTCTATTGAGGAAATCTCTATCTATCAGTAAGCAATGGTAACTGCTGCATTTTATAATCTTAGCATATTGTCTGGGACACTTATGGTTTAAGTATCTTGCCCAGGATCACAAAGTCTGTGCATAGGAGGTAGGGCTCAAGCCTAGGTTCTCCTGCCTCCAAGATCTGTTATCTATTCATTATGCTACCAACAATCCATCTGAGAACAATTAACTGGATGAAAAATTTTTTCAGACTTTGACATACAGTCCATTGAATTAGCATATCAGAGCATATATTTGAGCAAATACTGTAGAAAGACAATAAATTGGGTCCTACATTGAATAAAAGGATGAGAAGAGGAATAGTTTGCTTTTCAGTAATTGCACAATGCTTTTAGCTGTCCCAAGTTGCTCCCTGGAACAAAGACCCATCTTTTTAATACAAATGTTCTCCCAGTGTTGCTGTGTGGTGATTATTTAGGTCACCAAAATCTCTAAGAAATCACAGTTGCAGGTGATTCAAAAGACAATAGAAAGGGGCAGCTAGGTGGGGCAGTGGATAGAGCACCAGCCCTGAAGTCAGGAGGACCTGAGTTCAAGTCTAGTCTCAGACACTTTACATTCCCTAGCTATGTGACCCTGGGCAAGTCACTTAACCCCAATTGCCTCAGCAAAAAGCAAAAAAAAAAAAAAAGACAATAGATGTATGCTAAAGACAAATAGGCTATGGCATATTTCTAGTGATAACTTCCACTCAAGCAGAGACATGAGAGATATCATCATTGAAATAAATGTATATTTGGAAAAAGGTAGGCAGGGTAGTTAATGAAAGGGAGAGTCAATAGATAAAAGTGTAGGAATGCTTCATTACCACCCATGAAGTGTAAAATTACTACCAGTACATTGAGTAAATCCACTGGAGAGGATCTGTGGAAGGACTCATTTAAGAAGCACACAGAATAAGAAAGTATTGATAGGCTACAATCTGCCAAGGAATGAAATACCTGCATCAGTGGTATCACAAACTCATTGAGATACTGAAATGTATTTGCAACTTAGATAATAGAATGTGGGCTCCTCAAAGTCAAGGGGCGGTTTTTGTCTTTGAATTCTCATCATTCAGCACAGTATCCAAAAATAGAAAGAATTTAATAGACACTGGCCAGTTGTCTCATTACCTTTCGTCTTATACTTTTGCTTCATATGCCAAAATTCCTAATTACAATTCTGAATATCATCTCTGAAATGAACTAGCTATGGAGTGTCAGGCAAACAATGAAGCTCATTTTCCTCATCTGTAAAGATTAAAATCACAGTACTTGCACAACATATAGAGTGATTGCAAGAAAAAGGTGAATAGAAACATATAGAAGTTATTAATATTAGTAATTTTCATTCTCTTCCTTTTTTATTAAGTTTTATTAAGTTTGCCTTTTTCCCATCTTCCATTTCTCTACTTCTCTCTACTCAGTAAACAGTCCTACACTTTCTCACTTCTCTGCTTTTGCTCAGGTACATATTTCTTTTATGCTTAGAAGAATAATCTTCCTCACCTATTGACTTTTTCACTATCCTTTAAATCCCATCGCAAATGCCATCTTCTCCATGAAGCTTTCCTTTATTCTCCTAATGGCAATGTACATCCCTCTTAGGCTTTATACAGGACTTTGTTATAATGGTTTGTATTATATTTATCTCTATTTATGTTTTATCCCCTAAGAGATTAGATACTAAACAGTGGTATGGACTGTATCTCCTCTGAACTGTCTCTCCACAACTGCATATCACAGTGCTGTACTCCAAGTTGATTTTTTAATAAGTTTTTGAATTATGTTGATATAAGCACGACTATAAAATCTGCTCTGTGAATAGGAATATGTATGTGTTTATCTGTGTGTGTATATGTGTATGAATACCTTTGTGCATGTATTTGTTAATATATGTTTTTGTAAAAGAAAGGGGAATAGATAGACAAGTCCAAGCTTTAATTTCAAAGATTCTTTAAGAAAAGCCAAAATTAGCTACTCTTTATCTATCAAAGTAACATTGTTTCTTCCTTTCTGCTTTTCCTTTGCCTCCACTCATAATTTTTTTTCCTCAGATTATATTTTTGTTTGTCTTTTCAAACAGCCCAACTCCTGAAAAGCAAAAAAAA
This sequence comes from Myrmecobius fasciatus, assembly GCA_023553655.1. Taxonomy (NCBI): domain Eukaryota; kingdom Metazoa; phylum Chordata; class Mammalia; order Dasyuromorphia; family Myrmecobiidae; genus Myrmecobius; species Myrmecobius fasciatus. The sequence goes on along the minus strand of JAJPUD010000186.1, from coordinate 602,667 downwards.
AAAAAAAAATTTAAAAAAGTTGTGATTTTTCTGAATGATTTTTACCCAGTATTTTTTCCACAGGAAACACCTTTCACTTTTCCATGCTCAATCAGTAAGGAGCTTTTCAGAAGGCTGTATAATATCAAAATGAATAAGCTGATTTATACTTATTCAGCAATAAAGATAAAAGCATAGAACATTTCCCAGAGAGTCACGCCTGGTTGGGTGGGGCTGATGGCCTGGTAGCTGACATGAAGGGTCATTCACCCTAAACCCTTTTGAGATAGGGAGTAATGTCAAAAAATTTATTGAAACTTGGTTATAATTTTTTCTTTTTTCTCCTCTTCCTCCCCTTCCTCTTCTTTCATTTTTCATTTAAATATTCTAGTGATATTTACAAATGCATTCTCCCTCTCCTATCCATCCATCAATCTCTTGAAACAAAAGGGAAAAAAAAAGAAAATAGAAAGCAATTAAGCAAAACTAACAGACACATTAACTAGGTGAAAGTATATTTAGTGTTCCCTACCCATAGATGCCCACCTTCCAAAGATGAAAGGAAGATATATTTTCTCATCTGCTTTTTTACAATAAACTAAGTTAATGTTTCTTCCTTCTTTTTCTTTCTTGAATGTTATAATTGCAATGACTACTCAGTCGATTGCCACCCAGGGCCACTGTCTAGACTGCAAGAGCCAGCCAAGGAAAAATGGAGGGTATTTTTAAAAACTGCTTCTTCCCTCCCTACAATCAAGACTCAGTGACTTTGTAACTTCATTTGTGCAGAGATTTCTGTTTCTCTGAATACTGTTTATTTAAGTAATTGTCGGCTCTTTTCCTGTCCTTTACTGACCCCAGGAAACAACTTTTTTTTCATGTGTTTCCATTCTGGGACTTCTATTATTTACTGAACCAGGCTCTGTGAGCTTCCGTGGAAAGACCAAAAGAAAGGAGACCGAGGAGGGACAGAGAAAGAGGCATGAGAGACAATCTTGAAACCATCTCAGCTCATCTTCTACAAATGTGAGCCAGAAAAGAATTAACCTGTCTGGGAAAGATGCTTAAAACTCCCTTAAAAATAATAATCTTGGTTATTAGTGCTTTTACAGGGAGCTGGCAGGGGTCAGAGTGGAATAGTGTTCTTTTTGGAAGAAAGAATTCATTAGTGGCATTTACTTGACATGATTTGCCTTTTTTTTTTTTAAATCCCTCCAAAGGATACAGAGAGGGGAGGCAGAGGAAGAGGGTGAAACAGAGCAGAAGGGGAAAATCTTTATGATTAGATGGCGAGCTGTAAAACACTGCCACGCAGGATGAAGGAACAAAAGAAGGGCTTTGGCCCTGTCTCCTGATATTTTCCAACTCAGCAAAAAAAGCCATTGTGTGGCTTAGAGGGGGGAAAAGTTAAAGTTGAAAGCTTAGCATGTGAAAGAAACTGCTCAACCATTGTTTAATGTGGGCTAATGTAATGTTACCATTTCCAATTATGTGGGTTGCAATTTTGGTTACAGTTGCTTTGGTCAATATGATCACTCTCACTTTTTTTCAAAGGGGTCAGAGGTGGGACAGTAAAGGAACAGACGGGGTTGGAGGGTAAAGGGTATGGGGATTCAGAGATGCTATTTCTTGGAAAATACCCCTTCCTGGAAAAAAAAAATGCTTCTGTTAAAAAATATCAATGCTGACCAGATGTCACTGATTTTTTTTTTTGCATGTGTCCCTTAACAGCTGGCAAGAATATCAGCTCAAATTATTCCCCACAAGCACACACTTTCTGTTTGTCTCCAGATAAAGGGATTTAAAATCCTGGCTGTCAGTAAGGGATGCTGAAAACTGTGGAATGGATTTTTACTGTCCAAAGGAAAGGTAAATCTTTCCTTTTTGTTTTTTGCTGGGTATAATTAATTAATAACCTAAGTGGGAATGAAGATTTTAGGGTTAGAGAGATTTGTCTTGAGGGCTTTTTAAAAGCTCCATTGGAGGAAAAAAAGAGAATCAAAGATGGGATAGGGTCATTGCTTTGGGCAGACAAGATGATGATAATAGGTGACTGAGGGAAGGCAGAACTACTCAATTCTTTGCTTCTATTTTCTCTAGCTACTAGAAAGGAAAAAATAAACATGACTAATAAGGAGATGAGTAGAGAATTGGTATGAGAACACTCAGTTGCCTCTAATAACTTCAAAAGAATTCACTAGGCCCAAAGGAATTGCATCCCATGGTACTGAAAAAAGACAGGGGAAAAAGTAGAAAATGTTATTGCTGACTTATTGCCAATGATCTTTGAAAGATTTCAGAGAACTTCAAAACTAGAAAAAGGCAAGCGTGGTCCCAATTTAAACAAAAAACTGGCAAGATTGTTATCTGCAGACTATACTCCAGTAAGTTTAATTTTGATTCCTGGAAGAAATTTAGATGCATTATTTAAGATGATTGATGGATATCTAGAAAAGAACTCAGTAATGACAAAGAAAGAACCATGGCTTCATGAAAACAAGTCATGGTGCCAATCTTAGTTCCAAAGAAGGAACGATGAAGTATGTTTTCCTTCCTCTAGAGAGGCAAGTGGCTGTTTACAAAATTGGGAAATGCTGTTTGTCAAACTGGTTCTGGTTAACTATTTTTCTTTATTATATGAGAAGTTTTAGTGGTGGTGGTGGTAGCAGGAAGGTATTGGGGTGGGACTATGTTGTAAAAAAATAAAAGGCAGGGTATAAATAAAAATTTGCTTTAATGTAGGTCATATCAAACTAACTTCATTGCCTTTATTGACAGTTACTTACATTAGCAGTAACATTAGGACAGTTTCAATAGATTTTAGCAAAACATTTGATAATATATTTCATATTAACTTAAAGGAAAAGATGGAGAGATATAAGCTAAATTATGGAAAATTTAGCCTAATATTTTAGCCTATCAAAATCTATTTGAGTCTTGATTTTATCATCCAACATCTAGCTATCCTTTCTAACTTTGTGTTATCATCAAATTTGATAAACATGCTACTTATACTCTTATCCAATTATTGACAAGTATGTTAAAACATGGCCAAAGATCCCTGAGGCACTAGAGACTTCCTTTCAAAGTGACATCCTTTGAGCTGACTCTAATAAGATCAAATTTAATAGAGATAAACAGAAACCTTTATATCTGACTTCAAAATATTAAGTACACAAATACATTATGGAAGATAAATGGTTAGAGGTTTCAGACAACTGTAAGGTCAATATTAGTTGACATTGTAATATGGAAACTAAAAATGACTAATGCACCCTAAAACTGTAGGACTAGGGAGGTCATAATCCAGTTGGATTCTTTGCTAGATAGTTCACATCTAAGATATTGTGTTCAGTACAGGGTGCCATATTTTAAGAAAAACTGTTAATTTAGAGGATACTCCACAGGAGAGTGAAGGTCTTGTCATATAAAATATCGGTTGAAGGAAATGGGTATATTTGGTTGGAAGAGAAGACTTTGGGGAAAATAGCTGGCTTGTGGTATTTGAACTTGTCTTGTAGCTTTTGTGAAAATTAGGCTTGTTCTGCTAGAACAAGCTTTCTGTTTCCCCAGAGAGAACAACTTGTAGTGAATGGTGGAATTTCCATAAGAGGAAAAACTCTGTTACAATTAGAGCTGTCTAAAAATGAAATAGGCTGTCTCCAGGGGTGACAGGTTTTCAATCATGGAAGGTCTTCAAGTAAAGACTATTGAGCATAATTTTTGAAGGGTTCTTGACTGAGTATTGATTTGTCTTGATCTGTACCTGATCACTGGACCCAGATGACTCTGGAGGGGAAAGGCAAGCAATATTGCACAGCCCTCCCCCACTTAAATCCAATTCACTTACATTTCATGGCATCACCTCCCTGAAGTCATAATCCTCTTCAGGAATGAAGGACAAACAATAACAACAACAACCTCTTCGATTAGACTAGAGAGCCTCTCAGAAGCTACCTCCTATTCTTGGATGATACTTCTTGTACTTCAGTTCCTTGAATCTGTTGGATGGAAGTGTCACTTCTTTTTTTTTAAATATGATCTTGGTGAAATCTCATAGCTTTCCCTAATCTCCCATGTATCCATTTGTCTATGCTACACTATTATACACTTGCTTTATAGTTACCTTGGAAGTGTTTTGTAATTATTGCATAAATAATCATTTGTATTTGATTTTGCACCTTACTTAAACCATAAACCCAAAGATAAAAATGATTGCTCATAGGTACAAAGCTGAAGTCACATAGCTAAGTGCTTTCATTATACAGCTAAGGAAATTAACACCTGGGAGTGAGAATGGGAAGTGACAATCAATTTCATCTAGGAAATTTCAGAGGCAGAAATTGAATCCAAATCGTCTGATTAAAGAGTAAATGATTTTTTCCCCTTTGTTATGATGTCTTTTGTTCCTTTTGTGTCCCCAGAGTTCTATGAACATAGTAAATGCTTATTGAAGCAAAAATCATAGAAGCATATTCTGGAGATTTTTTTTAAAGGACTCCATTGGCTAACAGTGCTAAAATTTCACAAACATCATAAATAAGGATCAGGAGTAGAATTTATTAGGTTAAAAAAAATCAGAGGTAGCAATCATTGATCTCCTAGCAAAGTTAAAACTAAACGTCTTTAATAAAGAAAAATAAGAAAACTATACTATATGTCAGCCATATTAACCAATATTATCTTAGATTATTTAAAATAACTAGATAGTATATGGTTGAATTATTCCTGTGGTGTAGAAAATGAGTTGGTGGATTTAGAAAAATATGAAGAGACTTTGACTTATAAAGGAAGGTTTTATCCACTTTCAGAGAAACAGAGAACAAACAAGCATAATACAGTCTTACACAGATGTATATGAATGCATATGTATAGATATGTGCATGATTATATATATGTGTATATATATACATATAGGCACATGTAGATAGATAGATAGATAGATAGATAGATAGATAGATAGATAGATAGATAAATAGATAGCCAACTTACTTGTAGCCTTTTTGGGGGAGATGGAAAGGAAGCAGGGCAGGAGGAAAGGGGGAGAAGGGAAGATTATAGTAAAAAGTCTACAACACATAACAAAAGAGAACCTACAAGGAAGCAAAGAAAAGATGGATAATGGGGCAGCTAGTTAATGTAATGGCTAGAGCACCAGCCCTGAAGTCAGGAGGACCTAAGTTTAAATCTGGCCTCAGTCACTTAATACTTGGTCACTTAACCCCAGCAAAAACCTCAGACAAAAAAAAAAAAAAAA
>JAJPUD010000186.1:549229-597331 GCA_023553655.1 Myrmecobius fasciatus | reverse complement strand
GGAAGGAAGGAAGGAAGGAAGGAAGGAAGGAAGGAAGAAAAGATAGATAGTTTTGAACACAATGTGTAGTATTTATTATATAGGCTTTCTTGAAATAAAAATTTAGTGTTTTATATTTTTAAATCCTCTTTCATGTTCTGCCGTGTTCATGGCAATGCTTTTTTTTTTTAATTTAAGAAATAAAAACTAAAAAAAAAAATTAAATTGTGCTAAAATTTAACAAGGAAAGTCAAATAAAAGCTCCATTTATAAGAAAGAATATTTCAGTGTCTCTGAGTTATAAACATTAATTCCCAGCATATAAAGAACAATTAAATTGAAGCCCCATACAGATTACCATGCCATGTATAGTCAGATGAAAGTCTTGCCTATAACATCAATATTATTTACTCTTTGGAATGTCTGTGCTGCTCTCTTATTCTAAATCTAGATAAGTCTGCCTCCTCATCCCAGACTAAGGTTTTAAGAAAATTTCCCAACTTGTCTTGAAAATTCTCCACTGCAGGCAGAGCCAAAATGGTGTAATATAGGCCAGGACCCAATTGAATTTTCCCAACATTCCCTCCAAACAACTTTAAAATAATACTTCAAATCGAATTTTGGAGCAGAAAAACTAACAAAAGGTCAAAGGATGACATTTTTCCAGCCTAAAACAACTCAGGAGGCTGGCAGGAGAGTTCTGTAGCCTTGGGGTAGGTACAGGCTTTGGGTCAGCCTTGGAGGCAGCCACAACAAGAGGGGCAGCAGCTTGAAGAGTTCTCAGGCAGAAATGGTAAGGCATTAGCAACTCATCAGAAATAGGTTACAGAGGACCCTTTGCTGATCTTGGTGCATCTGGCACTGATTTGACAACTCTATAGCCTATAAGCTGTTCTGGGTCACAGATCCAGGACAGAAAGAAGTGATAGTACTAAAAGCCGCAAGAATGCATGACTATTCCTCAGTAAGATTAGAGCACAAACTAAGAGAGTAGTAACCACTCCTCTTCCAAGATAACAGCATCTGGAAAGCACGAAAAATTTGCAGACTCCAGAATTACCTCTGAAAACAGAAGCATGAAAAAGCCTAAAATTTGGCACAGTGTCTCCCTAGCCCCAGGTAAGCAAACCCCAACTTTAACATAAAGTTGAAAGTGAAAAAAATAGCCTGGGGAAATGAGCAAACAACAAAAAAAAAAAAAACAAAACAAAACAAAACAAAGCAAAACAAAACAAAACAAAAACAAACAAAAAAAATGGAATTTGATCATAAAAAGTTACTCTGGTGGCAGGGAATACCAAGAAACTCAGAAGAAAATAATGTAAAAATAGCTATAAAAACAAACAGGACAGCTAGATACTGTAGTGGACAGAGCACTGACCCTGAAGTCAGGAGTACCTGGGTTCAAATTCATCCTCAGATGCTTAACACTTCCCAGTTGTGTAACCCGGGGCAAGTCATTTAACCCCAATTGCCCCATGAACAAAAAAAAAAAATCAATTTTTTAAAATCCTTGAAGAAAAATGTTAATTGGATGTAATAAAAAATTTTGGAAGAGTTAAAGAAGTAAAAGTGGCAAAGAAGAAAATAAAAAAAGAGAATGATGCAAGAAAATTATGAAAAGAGAATTGATAGGTTGGTAAAAGAGACAATAATACTGAAGAAAATAACACGTTAAAAGTGGAATTGGCCTAATGGTAAAAGGGACACAAAAATTTACTAAAAAAAAAAAAAAAAAAAAACCCTTTAAAAAAAAAGGGGGGGGGGAATATAAAAGTTCACTGGAAAAAATTATTTCTTAAAAAAATAGAATTGAGCAAGTGGATTTAGCAGCTTCTAAATTTTAAATAAAAAATCAGAGGGCTTTGAATATAATATTCTAGAAAGCAAAGGCAAACCAAGAATAATCTATCCAGCAAAACTAAATACAATTTTTAAGGCCCATAGAGGGATGGATAATGAAATAGAGGACTTTCAAGTATTCTTAATGAATAGACCAAAGGTGAATAGAAAATTTAATGTTCAAAACAGGAGACTCAAAAGAAATATAAAAAGGTAAACATGAAAAAGTAATCATAAGGAATTCAATAAATTTAAACTGTTTACATTCCTGGGAAAAGGGTAAGACTGCTAAGAATTTTATCATTATTAAGACAATTAGAAAAAGTTTACTGGACAGAGAGCATGAATGTTAGTTGATTATGTAGAATGATCTTCAAAAAATGTAGGTCAGAAAGTACAGAGAGAAAGGGGAAGGAATAGGTAAGATTGGGAACTTTTTCTCATATAAAAGAGAACAGCTTTTTAGTAAATGGAGAAATGGGAGAGGTGGGCAATGCTTGAACCTCATTCTCATGAGAATTGGTTCAAAGAGAGAAACACACACACACACACACACACACACACACTCAGATGAGTATAGAAATCCATTTTACCAATAAGGAAACAGGAAGAGAAGGGAATAAGAAATATTGAGAGGGAGGATTAGAAAAGGGACAGTGGTCAAAAGCAAAACAGACTTTTGAGGAGGGACAAGATAAAAAAAGAGAGAGAAGGATAAACAGAAAAAAAATGGGATGGAAGGAAATACACAATTAATCATCATAACTGTGGATGTGAATGGGATAGGCAAACCCATAAAATGGAAGTGGACAGCAGAATGATTAGAAAACTGAATCCAACAATGTGTTGTATACAAGAGACATAGATGAAAAAGAAAAACATATGCAGAGTTCAAAGAAAGCTAAAATAGAATCTATTATGCTTCAACTAAAGTTTAAAAAAGGCACAGGTAACAATCACAACCTCAAACAAAGCAAAAGCAAAAGTAAACCCAATTAAAAGACATAAGGAAACTACATTTTGCTAAAAGATATCGTAGACAATGAAGTAATATAAAAAATATTTCAATGTTTTTCTGATAAAGTCCTCATTTCTCAAATACATTAGGGAATTGAGTTAAATTTATAAAAATAAGAGCCATTCTCTGATTGGTAAGTGATCAAAAGATATGAACAAGCAGTTTTCAGAAGTAATCAAAGCTATCTCTAGTCACATATTTTTAAAAATATTCTAAATCACTATTGATTAGAATAATTAAACAATTCTGAGGTAGCATCTCACACTTATCAGAAATAACAAATGCTAGATAAGATGAGGGAAAATGGATACATCAATAAATTGTAGGTAGAGTTGTAAATCACTCTAACCATTCTAAAAAATTATTTGAAACTATGCTCAAAAAGCCATAAAATTCTGAATACCCTATTACTACTGTCTGTCTCCCAGAGAGATCCAAGGAAAAGGAAAAAACTTATATGTACAAAAAATTTTATAGCAGCTCTTTTTGTGGTGGCAAAAAAATTGGAAATTGAGGGGATGTTCATCAACTGGATAATGGCTGAACAAGTTTTCGTGTTACGATTGTGATGAAATACTATTATGCTATAAAAAATGATGGGGATTGGAATCCAAAAACATGTCAAGACCTGCATGAATTGGTACAAAGTGAAGTAAAAAGAACTGGGAAATCAATGTTCATAGTAACAACAGTGTTGTAGTAATGATGAACTGTGAATTATTTTGTTATTTTGATCAATACAATGATCCAAGATAATTCCAAGGACTCATAATGAAAAACAATGCTATTTATCTCTAGAGAGAGAAATGATAAACTCTAAGGGCAAATTGAAGTTTGATTTTCTCACTTTTTTTCCTTGGGGGGGGGCGTGATATGGCTGATATGGAAATATGTTTTGAATGAGTTCACATGTATAATTGATATTATGTTGTTTGCCTTCTCCAGTGAGTGGGAAAAGGATAGAGGGGAGGGAAAGAATCTGGAACTCAAAATTTAGAAAGAAAAAAATGTTAAAAATAAATAAGAAAAATTTTAAAAGAAAAATATCAAAATATATAATATTTTCAATATACAAAGATCAGGAATGATGATTGAACAATGACTTTCTGTTACATAATTTTTTAATGCATTTACATTAAATTTAATAAGGTTTAAAGAAAATTAAAGGGAATTGTTCATTGTACTTTGGTTGTGCAAAGAAGTTTTTAATAAGGTAAGATTCTAAGAGATCTACAGATAATAACAATTCAAGTTTATATTATAATAATAATAGCTTTTGGTTATATTGCACATTCAGTTTTATAAAACAATTTCTTCACAACATCTTTATGAGAGAGATGGAACTCCCCCAATAGAGTAGCAAAGGGTATGCCAGTTGTTATTTGAGAAAAACAGATGCTTTCTTCATTTGCAATAGTGAAATAAATTATTCTTTTTACATATGGGGAGATATCAGTAGAGCTTTTCCTGGATCCAAAAGAAAAAAAAATATTGCCTTCCCATGTTAGCAAATTGGCTGAGCAACATTTTGATGACCTTACCATAGGGCACTATTCCTAATTCTTAAAATCAGAGTAATTTTGTAAAATAGAAATCACTATTTTTATCATTTGTCCTTACAACACTATTGGATGGTTATTATTGTTGTCGTCATCTTTTTTAATATGCAATTTGACCTTTTCAAGTAAAATCAAATCAACAAGCATTTATTAAGTGCTTACTGTGTGCTGGGCATAGTACTAAGGACTAGGGATATAAAGGCAAAACAAAAAACCAAAAAACCATAGTCCTTGTCCTGAAGAAGCTCACATTCTAAAGGCTGAGACAATATGAAAACAACTATTAAATATAAGGTTTTTACAGTTTGAATTGTAAAGAATCTCAGAACAAAGGCACCAGCACTAGGGGTTGGACTGCAACAGAAGTCTTTTGCCTTGGAGGAAAGCAAAGATTAAGAAGAATAGAGAGAGAAAAAGGGTCAAGTTATGAAGGGCTTTAAAAGCCAAACACAGTGACTTCTATTTGATCCCAGAGGTGACAAGGATTCTCTTTTATTTTATTTTATTTTTTTAATTTTATTTTATTTGCATAACATATGTGTGGGTAATTCTTCAACAATAACCCTTACATAGCTTTCCGTTACAAATTTTTCCCCCCAACTCCCCACCCCTCCCCTAGATGGCAGGATATCCACTACATGTTAATTATGTTAAAATATTGGCAAATCGAATATATGTATACATATTTCCAAACTTATCATTGGTGTGCAAGAAAAATCTTATCTACACAAACGATATATCAGATAAAGGAAACACAATGTAAGCAAACATCAATCAAGGAGTATGAGAATGTTATGTTGTGGTCCACATTTCACATCCCTCTCTCTGGGTGTATATGGCTTTCTTCAGTGAACAATTGGAGGTGGTTTGAAACATTTCATTGTTGAAGAGAGCCATGTCCATCAGAATTGATCATCATATAGTACTGTTGTTGCCGTGTATAATGATCTCCTGGTTCTGCTCATTTCACTCAGCATCAGTTCATGTAAGTCTCTCCAGGTCTCTCTGAAATCATCTTGCTGGTCATTTCTTACAGAACAATAGTATTCCATAATATTCATATACCATAATTTATTCAGCCATTCTCCAATTGAAGGGCATCTATTCAATTTCCAGTTTCTAGCCACTACAAAAAGGGCTGCCACAAACATTCTTGCACATGTTGGGCCTTTTCCTTCCTTTATGATTTCTTTGGGATATAAGCCCAATAGAAATGCTGCTGGGTCAAAGGGTATGCACAGTTTGATAACTTTTTGAGCATAGCTCCAAATGGTGACAAGGATTCTCTAGAATTTATTGAGTTGGTCAGATCTGCACTTTAGTCAGATCACTTTGGTAGCTATGTCTATGTTGGATAGGAGAAGAGAGGAACTTGAGTTAGGAAAACCAGTTAGGAAGCTGTTATCACAGCTAAAGTAGGATGTAATAAAGGTCTAAACTTTGTTGGCTATTTGAGTGAACAGAATAATGTGAGAATGTTATGGAGAAAAGAAGATATGTATATTGGAGATAGTGCAGAGAGACGACAGAATTTGGGAACAGATTGGCAATGTAGGATGCATGAGAACAGAGTCAAGGAGAACCTCAACTTATTATTCCAAACTTACCAGTCATCCTGATTTTTGTCTTGCCAATGAATAAGATGGCTCTAGAAGAGAGGGTAAGGCAAATGCTGTGGTGAAAATCTGTCTCACTTAAATGCAATTCACCTAAAGTCAAGATGTCATCCTGTGCTGTCATTGGTACTCTTGAAAAATAAAGCATCATCATCAACTGTTATAGAACCTAGCCATTACTCTCCTTCTCGTACCTTACATGTAGATTAGGCTTCTTGCCATTTATTGCATATATCATTCAATCCTCTCTCCTTACCTTCACTTTTTAGAATCTCATTGCCTCTAAAACTCTGCACTAGTGCTACCACCTATACAAAAGTCTTTTTTTATCTACCATCTGCTATCAATCTCCCCTCTCAAAAAAGTGCATCTTATATTGTATGTATTTTGTATATGCTTACTAATGTACATGTTGTCTCTTTGAATAAATTGAAAACTCCTTACTGCAATGAATGATTAATTTTTGTTTTTTCTATCCCTTGTGCCTAGCATAGTACCTGGCATGTACCACTCACTTCATAAATGCTGATGATTGAAAAAGTGCTCATTCTTCATATGAAAGCCAATCCTTCTATAAGCACCCTAGGTTTTCTCTCATCTTCTCCCGTATATTGTCCATATAACTATCCCAAATCTCCACCTTCCATCTTTCCCTAACAAGTGATTCCTTTCTCCCTTGATGCCTGCAAACAAACCCATATCTTCTCTATCATTTTTTTAAAAATTCACTTGACCCTATCATTCCTGCTATCTGTGACCCTATACCTCTCCTTTCCCTTGTAGCTAAACTCCTTGAGAAAGCAAGTAACTGGAGCTTCTAATTCCTCTTATCTTCTAAACTTTCTGCAACCTGACTTCCAGATTTATCATTCAACTGAAACTATTCTTTTCAAAGTTATCAATGATTTCTTAATTTTCAGATTTAATGGACTTTTCTATATCTGCATCATTCTTGCCTACCTTTTACTCCTAGATACTCTCTCCTTCCTAGGCTTTCACTATATCACCCTACTCTTGTTTTCCTCCTACCTGTCAGCCTTATTTACTGGATCTTCAAGCAAGTCTTACACCCTAACCACTGATATTCCCCAAGACTGTCTTAGACCTTTTTCTCTTTTCTATCTATATTACATTAATTCCTGATCCCATCAGTTCTCATAGGTTTAATTATCTTTCTGCAAATGATTCCTGGATCTATATATCCAGCTCTAATCTCTCTCTGAGTTGCAATCCCATTACTAACTATCCTTTGGACATCTTAAACTAAATGCCCCATAGGCGTTTCAAACTCAACAGGTCCAAAATAGAGCTCATCATCGTTCCCCCAAAAAAACTATCCTAACTTTTTAATTTCCTTATTACCTGTTAGGAACATTAACATTTTAGTCATTCAGGTCCATAACCTTAGTATCATCCTCAATTTCCTGCTTATATTCACCTCATGTATATATAATCCATTGTTAAATTTGTCAGAATTACTACTTTTACATCATCTCTCCTATTTGTATCTGTCCCTTTCTAGCCATACATACAGTTGCCATCTTAGTCCAGGCCCTTTTCACTTTTCCCCTGGACTATCAAAATACTTTTTTAACTGATCCTCTTGCCTCAAGTCTCTTCCAATTTATCATCACTTAGCTGCCAAAGTATAAATCTGATCATGTCACCTTTATACTCAACAATTCTAATGGCTCACTAAATCAAATGTAAACTTTCCTTAGGGGATTTAGTACACTTCACACCCAGGTTCCATGTACCTACAATCCAGCTACACTGGCCTACTCACTGTTACTCCATGTCCTTTCTCTCCCTGTCATTTCACTGGCTTTGCTCCATATCTAGAATTTCATCCCCAAATCTTAGCTACACTGACTTTCTTCAAGACTCAATAAAAATGTTACTTTCTACTGAGGTTTTTCCTATGCTTAACCTCTAAAATTGTTTTGAATCTATTCTGAATATATCTTGCATATACCTACTTGTTTATGTTTTCTTCTTCATTAGGAGATAAGCTTCTTGAGGGCAGGGATTGTATTTCTATCTTTCTTTATATCCCTATCCCTTAGCACAATGCCTGACACTTAGTAAGGACTTGATAAATGTTTGTTGACTTACTAATTGGGGGAAATGCTTAGGACATTCAGAAACTACAGTTTGGGAAATGCAACACTGGTCATACTATCTTTCATATAATGATCAATGACATAGATTCATTGGATCATAGTAGTGGAAGGGACTTTGGAGGCCCTATTCCCTTCCCTAAGAATGAATTCTCTATATATTATTTTCAAATGAGTAAACATTGGTAAATGAGTAAACTTGGTAAACATGGAACACACTGTTTTATGAGGCAACCCATTGAATTTTCAGATAGCTCTAATTGTTAGCAAAATATATTAAGTTAATAGGCCCTCCTATAATGTGAACTTAAGGTTGTGATAATCCTGACTCCAAAGTCGGTGCTCTATCCACTATGTTACCTAAATGCCCTAAATGCCCTAAGAAAAAATCTCTCTCTCTCTCTCTCTCTCTCTCTCTCTCTCTCTCTCTCTCTCTCTCTCTCTCTCTCTCTCTCTCTCTCTCTCTCTCTCTCTCTCACACACACACACACACACACACACACTGTGTGATAGTTAATTAGTCACATCTTCTCTCTGTGTCTGTTTTCTGACTGACTAAACAGAAGGAGCAATATTAATTTGTTAAGTACTTGGAAATACAGTGAAGAAAGGTGTTCCAAGAAGACCAAATGTTATTTCAAAGCAACTGCAAGGTCAATAAATTTAGATTTTCCACCAACATGATTGCCCTACTTCCTGCACTGCGTTGTTATTCCGACTCATAAATACTATAGCTGTTGCTGTAATAAGAAAAAACAAGAAACATTCCTCGAATGTCTTAGAGTGAAATACTTCTGAAATCCCTTGATTCCCCAACAGAAAACATATTTAAAAGAAGAATAGTCATGAATCAGTAACAGCTGCACCAGACACCTGTTATTTATTCCCATCATTAAAGTTTCCATGGCATTTCATAAAGAACTGGGTATCTTTTCCTAGAGAAATACCCTGAGTTCTTGAGTACATCCAACTGTTTCCTAAAACAAGGAAGCTCTACAAGGTACATTTATTAGCAAGACTAGCCCTTGGCAAAGTTGTTAAGTTGGCAGAGTTGATTTTTTAGCATTCCTCTCCTGAGTTCCCCAGTCCCCAGCAAACATCTTGTCCCATTTCTAGTGTTCTAATGGCATTTCCTGATAATATTCAAGGTGTGAGCAATTCTAGGGTATTTATGTTTTTATAGGACAATCAAAAACACTTAAGGAATAAATTTCAAGGATGTTCCTTCCCTTTATTCATTCAATGAACATTAGTCTCTATCATGTGCCTTTCATGAGAGCTTCAAAGGAATGGAGTTTTTTGGTCCAAACCTATAATTCCATTGTAGGAAATTTCTGGTAAGGAAACTCCCTCTATCCATGAGTTATCTAGGACACTAAGAAGTTAGGGTACTTGCCCAAGATGACATAAGCAGGAGTTGCTTAAGGCAAGCCTTGGACCCAGATCTTCCTGTCTCTAAAGTGAACTTTCTATTACACCACACTACCACTAAGAGAAAGAAAAAGAAATAAGGCACCTTCAAAGAGCTTACAGTATTATAGTGGGTAGAAAAATATATGCAAGCATGATCCAAGGCAGCTTGCCATGATAAGTGTCACAAGAAGTAGAACAAGGAAAGGTCAATGTATAGTGTTAGGCTTAGAGTCAAGAAGACCTGAGTTCAACTCCAATCTCAAACACTTACTGGCTGTGTGATCTTGGAAAAGTCACTTTACCTTTATTAACCTCAGTTTTCTCATATGTAAAAAGGAAGTCATAATGGCACAGAGTTGTTATAAGGCTCAAATGAGATAATATTTATAAAGCACTTAGCACAGTACCTATCACATAGTAGGCACTTAATAAATGCTTCTTCCCTTCTTTTATCTCCCCTTTTTTTCTTTCTCTTCCCTTCCTTTATTTTTCTTTCACTTGTTTTACTCCTTCCTTTTCTTCTTTTCCCTCCCCGTTTTTTACACTTCCCCCTACAATGAACCTAAATTAAAAGGCCTGCCCTCCATCTACAAGCTTATGTGCAAACAGGGTGGAGCTCAGCAAGCCCTAGTAGATGAGGATACTTCTTACCATCATAAGCATATGAAAGCAAAACTGTGCTCCATGATGGGTGGACATGTGAACCTGAAGAGCTTTTCACATGCTCTGGCTGGAATTTCACACTTCCTCACCCAACCAAAAGAAGAAAATGAAAGTGTAAATGAAGAGTTAAATTTCATTTCCTAGAACTCTAAACTTCTAGAGGTAGTGAGGCTTTCTCCAGAGGCAAAAAATAAACAAACAAACAAACAACAACAACAACAACAACAAAAAAAAAAAAACCCAGAAGAATGGTTGTAAATACATGTGTGTATGACTATATATACATATTTAAACAAACACCATAAAGTGCACATCCTGGAGTCAGGAAGACCTGAGTTCAAATTCAACCTGAGCAAGTAACTTAACCTCTGTTTTTAAGCTGTTTGCTTCAGTTTTCTATCTGTGAAATGGGAATAATAATAATAAATATAGCTGCCAGTGTTGTTCTAAGGATCAAAGGAGACAATAATTGTAAAGCATTTAGCACAAATCCTGGCTCATAAGCCCTTTATAAATTTTAGTTGTTATTATTATTATCTGCATGACCTTAGGGAGGTCACTTCACATCTGTCTGCCTCAGTTTCCTCATCTGTAAAATGGAGATCATAATCACATTTATGTCCTAGAGTTGTGCATATCAAAGAAAATAATGATTGTAAAGTGCTTAGAATCGTGTCTGGTACATAACAAGTACTATATACATGTTAGCTATTAATATTATTATTATTTCTAAGAACTCCAAGCTGAAAGAGTTTTTGTTTGTTTTAAAAACAGCAGAAACTGAGAGAAGATCACATGGCAAGGCCCATAACAGACAGCAGTAGCCTTAGCTGTGCTCCCTATTGCCTAGTCTTCTCTCTCTAAGTGCATTTGGGACAGAGGAAATAGAAAACCCCAATTTCTGCATTGAAAAAAATATGAGGTTTGGGGCCTCCACGCTTATGCTCCTTTGAAAATTAAGCAATAAAAGGAGGAGATGTGATCATAAATTCTTTGACCCAGATACCTCTGGTCTCTGTTACAATAAAGCTTTCCTTTCTTACCATCAGATTTTTTTCTCTTTATTTTTGGCATTGAAAATTTTGATGGGAAAATATTTGGTTGGTGTAGGACACCCATGGCCTATCTTTCTACAATTCAGATATCAATCCTAAAGATATTATCTTAAGAAAAGCAGGAGAAGACTTAAAATTTTCAAGTCATAAATTCCAAAATAAATTTTCTATTTAAAAAATAATTCATTGCACATTTTTTTCTTCTTTTTTTTGCTGAGGCAATCAGGTTTAAGTGACTTACCCAGGGTCACACAGCTAGGAAGTGTTAAGTGTCTGAGGCCAGATTTGAACTCCATCTAGCTTCCCCTTGTACATGTTTAACATATATTGGATTAATTGCTCTCTAGGGGAGGGAGGGAGAGGGAAGGGAGGGAGAAAAATTTGGAACACAAGGTTTTGCTAAGGTGAATGTTGGAAACTATCTTTGCATGTATTTTAAAAATAAAAAAGCTATTATTGAAAAATAAATAAATAAGAATTCATTTTTGGATTCATCAAGAATATTGCATAGAAACATTTCAATCCAAGGGAAAAGGAAAAAATAAACCCCAATTCTGTTTGGATACACCATTTACAAATTCTGTAATCTTGTAAAGTTACTTAATGTCTTTATGCTTTAGTCTTCCTTTCTATAAGACTGGATAAGAATGTCTGCCCTACCTAGAACATTTGAATCTTAGAAGGGATTTAAATCATTCAGTCAACAAACATTTACTATATGCCATTTATTATATGCCAGACACTGTGCTAAGCAGTAGGGTTACAAAGGTGGGGGTTGAAAGGACAAGCAATCTGGAGCTTAAGTACAACCTCACCTAGTTGAGGTTTCCTATACTAGCTATTACATGGACCAAGTTGCCATGATGGTGGAAATTTTGCAATTGTGGACTACCTCCTGGAAAGTCCAAAAACAAAACAGAGAGGACAAGCCAGAATTTGTCTCTTCTTTTAACTTATTAATGCCCATATAACACTATGATGGGACTATAGAGAACCATTCAGCATTTGCCACATCATACCAAAACACAAAGTCTTTTCAAGCCTTAAGTCTCCACGAGGCAGAAAGCAAGCCCCAAAGTTCCTATATAGTCAGCCGAAACTTGAAAGGAAAGCTCTGAGTGTCCCCTCATGAGATGGTCCCTTTAGGTTAATTCAGCCTCTGCTACACATGTAATAGGTTAAAACACTTTGGGAAAAAAAAAACAAAAGATAATTATTTTTATCTTTCCCCTTTCTTCCCTTCCTCTATTCTCCCTTTCTTGTCTTTCTCTTTCCTTCCTTTCCCTTTCTTTCCTTTGTTTTCCCCTCTCTTCCCTTCCTTTATCTTCTTTCCCCTCCTTTTTTCTATCCTTCCCTATACATCAGATCAAAACTAAAAGGATACTGTTTCCCTTCCATCTATAATCTGATCTGCAAATAGGGGTGAAACTCTGCAAGTCCCAGTAAATGAAAATACTCCTTACTAACATATGAATATGAAAGCAAAACTGTGCTCAATGAAGGGTGGCCAAGTATACGTCTTCTAGACTAAAAGTTCCAAAGTGACAGACCAACTACTTATGACAATCCACCCTTCTATTCCAGTTAGCTTTTTTTTTTCTTTTTGCTGAGGCAATTGGGGTTAAATGACTTGCCCAGGGTCACACAGCTAGCCAGTTAGCTTTTGAAGAAGAATAATTTAACCCCACCACATGAAAAGGGAGAACCTGACCCAAATTCATTAACAAATACTATGTTTAGATAGATAAACATATATTAGGCTGAAAAGGAAGATAATTACATTTCTGCTTCTTTTCTATTTTCATTGCCAACAGGGAATTTGTGATTTATACAGAATTAACTAGTATCATCCACAGTTGGAATGTTCAGCTTTCAGAAAGAAGAAGATTGATAAACTGGAATATGTCTAGAGAAAGACAACCAGGATGGTTGGAGATTGGAAATCATTTTAGATAAGGACCATTTGAAAGACTTAGGGAAGTTGAAACTAGAGAATAAAGATTTAGGGGAAGACATAATAGTTTTTCAAAGCAAAAATAGTTGAAAGGTTGTGATACGATGACAGTAAACTTGTTCCATTTTATCCCAGAGGAAAGAACTCAAGAGTAATAGATGAAACTTACATAAAAAATTATTGAAGCTTTATATGATAATTAGTTTCATCCTAAAACATAATGGGCTACCTAAGCAGTTAGTGGATTTATCTTTCTTGAAGGCCTTTGTTGGGAGGATGAGTTATTTATACAGTGAATGCTAACTCAGATGCATGCTAGAAAAGGGGATCTCTATTCAGTCTTCATACAGAGGAGATTCTCTTTCAGGTATACTTTAGACTGGGTGGCTGCTGAGGTCCTATCTAATCTGAGAAGCTATAATTCTATGAATTTATTTTGTTTATATTTTTAATTTAATTGATTCAGGAAACTCCCTGTTAGAAAACCAATGCAACAGCCAAAGCGGTAATAAGGGGAAATTTTATATCTCTAGATGCTTATTTGCATAAAATAGAAAAAGAGAAAATCAATGAATTGGGCTTGCAACTAAAAAAGCTAGAGAAAGAACAAATTAAAAATCCCCAATCAAATACCAAACTTGAAATCCTAAAAATAAAAGGAGAGATTAGTAAAATTGAAAGTAAAAAAACTATTGAATTAATAAATAAAACTAAAAGTTGGTTTTATGAAAAAAACAACAAAATAGATAAACCTCTAGTTAATTTAATTAGAAAAAGGAAAGAGGAAAATCAAATTGTTAGTCTCAAAAATGAAAAGGGAGAACTTTCCACCAATGAAGAGGAAATTAGAGCAATAATCAGGAGTTACTTTGCCCAACTTTATGCCAATAAATTTGATAACCTCAGTGAAATGGAGGAATATCTACAAAGAAAAAATCCCCAGGACCAGATGGATTTACATGTGAATTCTACCAAACATTTAAAGAACAGTTAACTCCAATATTATATAAACTATTCGAAAAAATAGGGAATGAAGGACT
This sequence comes from Myrmecobius fasciatus, assembly GCA_023553655.1. NCBI lineage: Eukaryota > Metazoa > Chordata > Mammalia > Dasyuromorphia > Myrmecobiidae > Myrmecobius > Myrmecobius fasciatus. The sequence goes on along the minus strand of JAJPUD010000186.1, from coordinate 583,072 downwards.
CCTACCAAACTCCTTTTATGATACAGACATGGTACTGATACCTAAACCAGGTAAAACAAAAACAGAGAAAGAAAATTATAGACCAATCTCCTTAATGAATATTGATGCAAAAATCTTAAATAAAATATTAGCAAAGAGATTACAGAAAATCATTCCCAGAATAATACACCATGACCAAGTAGGATTTATACCAGGAATGCAGGGATGGTTCAATATTAGGAAAACTATTAACATAATTGACTATATTAATAACCAAATTAACAAAAAACATATGATAATCTCAATAGATGCAGAAAAAGCATTTGATAAAATCCAACATCCATTCCTACTAAAAACATTAGAGAGTATAGGAATTAATGGACTTTTCCTTAAAATAGTCGGTAGCATCTATTTAAAACCATCAGCTAGCATCATATGTAATGGTGATAAACTGGAACCATTCCCAATAAGATCAGGGGTGAAACAAGGTTGCCCACTATCACCATTACTATTCAATATTGTATTAAAAATGCTAGCCTTGGCAATAAGACAAGAAAAAGAGATTAAAGGAATTAGAGTAGGTCATGAGGAAACCAAATTATCACTCTTTGCAGATGATATGATGGTCTACTTAGAGAACCCTAGAGAATCAACTACAAAACTATTAGAATTAATCCACAACTTTAGCAAAGTTGCAGGATACAAAATAAATCCACATAAATCATCAGCATTTTTATACATCACCAACAAAATGCAACAGCAAGAGATACAAAGAGAAATTCCATTCAAAATAACTATCGATAGTATAAAATATTTGGGAATCTATCTGCCAAGGGAAAGTCAGGATCTATATGAGCAAAACTACAAAACACTCTCCACACAAATAAAGTCAGATCTAAACAATTGGAAAAACATCAAATGCTCTTGGATAGGTCGAGCGAATATCATAAAGATGGCAATACTACCTAAACTAATCTATCTATTTAGTGCTATACCAATCAAACTCCCAAGAGATTATTTAACTGAACTAGAAAAAATAACAACAAAATTCATCTGGAAAAACAAAAGGTCAAGAATTTCAAGGGAATTAATGAAAAAAAATGCAAATGAGGTTGGCCTAGCTGCACCAGATCTAAAACTATATTATAAAGCAGTGGTCACCAAAACCATTTGGTATTGGATAAGAAATAGAGTAGTGGATCAGTGGAATAGGTTAGGTTCACAGGACAAAATACTCAATGACAATTGTAATCTAATGTTTGATAAACCCAAAGACCCCAGTTTGGGGGATAAAAACTCACTATTTGACAAAAACTGCTGGGATAATTGGAAACTAGTATGGAAGAAATTAGGCATTGACCCACACCTAACACCATATACCAAGATAAGGTCAAAATGGATTCATGATGTAGGCATAAAGAATGATATTATAAACAAATTAGAACAATGTAGGATGGTTTACCTCTCAGACCTGTGGAGGGGGAAAGAATTTGTGACCAAAGAAGAACTAGAGGTCATCATTAATCACAAAATAGATAAGTTTGACTATATCAAGTTAAAAAGTTTTTGTACAAACAAAATGAATGCAGACAAGATTAGAAGGGTAGCAGTAAACTGGGAAAATATTTTTACATCCAAAGGTTCTGATAAAGGCCTCATTTCTAAAATATATAGAGAATTGACTCAAATATATAAGAATTCAAGCCATTCTCCAATGGATAAATGGTCAAAAGATATGAACAGACAATTTTCAGACGAAGAAATTGAAACTATTTCCGGTCACATGAAAAGGTGCTCCAAGTCACTATTGATCAGAGAAATGCAAATTAAGACAACTCTGAGATACCACTACACACCTGTCAGATTGGCTAAAATGACAGAAAATGATAATTATAACTGTTGGAGGGGATGTGGGAAAACTGGGACACTGATACATTGTTGGTGGAACTGTGAACGGATCCAACCATTCTGGAGAGCAATTTGGAGCTATGCTCAAAAAGTTATCAAACAGTGTATACCCTTTGACCCAGCAGTGTTTCTACTGGGCCTATATCCCAAAGAGATTTTAAAGGAGGGAAAAGTCCATTAATTCCTATACTCTCTAATGTTTTTAATAGGAATGGATGTTGGATTTTATCAAATGCTTTTTCTGCATCTATTGAGATTATCATATGTTTTTTGTTAATTTGCCCACATATGCAAAAATGTTTGTGGCAGCCCTTTTTGTAGTGGCAAGAAACTGGAAATTGAAAGGATGCCCATCAATTGGAGAATGGCTGAATAAATTATGGTATATGAATGTTATGGAATATTATTGTTCTGTAAGAAATGACCAACAGGAGGATTTCAGAGAGGATTGGAGAGACTTACATGAACTGATGCTGAGTGAAATCAGCAGAACCAGGAGAACATTATACATAGCAACAAGACTATACGATGATCAATTTTGATGGACATGGTTCTCTTCAACAATGATGTGATTCAAACCAGTTTTTCTGCGATGAAGATAGTCATATACATCCAGAGAGAGGCCTGTGGGAACTGAGAGTGAACCACCACACAGCATTTTAACGCTTTCTGTGAATATTTCCATGCATTTTGTTTTCCTTCTTAGGTTGTTTTTTCCTTCTTCTCTTTCTAGATCTGATGTTTCTTGTGCAGTAAGATAACTGTATAGATATGTATACATGTATTTGTCATATAATTTATCCTATTTAGCATGTATTAGATTACCTGTCATCTAGGGGTGGGGGTGGGGGGAAGGAGGGGAAAAGCTTGGGGAAAAAAAAGTTTTTGCAAAGGTCAATGTTGAAAGGTCACTCATATGTTTTGTAAATAAAAAGCTTTATATAAAAAAAAAAAATAAAGACCTGGAAAAGCCCAAAAAAAAAAAAGAAAAGAAAAGAAAAGAAAAGAAAACCAATACAAAACAGCAATTGTTTTCCAAAAGGTACTATTAAAGAACTGATGGAAGCTTCCTTGCACAGACAGCATATGCCTAAAATGGGTCTTGAGCCCAGGTCATCTTAGCCAGTCAACTCTCCCTCTCACTCCAAGATGCCTATAAAATTCTGTGGATGTTAGGACCTAATCCTAAAGGCTTTCATACAGGTTATAGGTTTTTTCAGAGAAGAAGCCATTTTTAATGAATCTCAAACTGTCAACTCATATATCTTTGATTTGACAAGTTAAATCATGTCCTCTTGGGACTGTGAACACCCCCTCCCTCTAAAGCCTGTAATATAAAAACTCTCAAATGCATGTCTTCCCCAAAGCAGTGTTAGAATGGGATTTTATTGTATTCAGCACTCATGGATTCCTAAAAGCAGAGTTACTTCATCAGATAGGCAGCCCAAGGCATTGGCCTCTTTTTATTGGGGAGGAAACTGAGAGTTTAAATGGCATATTCAGTGTTGCTTTAGGCCTAGAAATAGTACTTAGGGCTCTTGCTTCTTAAATAGGGGGTCCATCTCTGCTAAGCCCTTTTGGGCATTGTTTATTATGGTAGTTATTTTCTGATTCCTTTCAGTAAGTTCTTCATGGTCTGATGACCTTCTCATTTTGGTTAAGAATTATAGTAGGAAGTAAACATGCAATAAATATAGCTTCTAGTTTGGGTGTTATAATAACTCCAGAAATGACAAGAGAAGAGGGTCAATTAAAGGAACACTGAGTAACAGCAAAAAAAAAAAAAAAAAAAAAAAAAAACCTTAGACAAAGCATGTCAAAGTTTAGGTTGATGTTTATAGTGCCACCTTTATATCATGGAAACTCAACAAAAAATGGTATTCAATGCCTACTATGTGTCAGGAATTGAGTATAGCCACGTGTTAAAGAACAAAAAAAAATTTTATAGAATTCACTATGTTCAAAGTTCTGTGCTAGAAATAGCAAGAAATAAGACAGTCCTTTCAAGGATTTCACATTTAATAGGAAGAGACAATACATAATAGGAGATTGTGGCTCTAGTTAGAAAATAAGGTCCTGGGAACAGAAGGGCATCTTCTTTGATGCCATTTTCATTGATAAGACCATATCTGTTTCTGATGCTGAAACATTTGGTAGTGAGAAATTATCAAATGCCAAGTATGAACAAAATAAATTCACAGAATTATAGTTTCTCAGATCAGAAGGAAACTTAAGAGCCATCCAGTCTAACTTTTACTTCAAGGAGAATCTACTCTTTAAGTTAACTAGACAAGCAGACATCCAAAATTTAAAATCTCTTCTATTCAAATAATGCTCTTCCATGCAAGTTTTCTCTTGCACAGATTTAGCATCCCCCAGTTCCTTCAACTAATCGTCATATTCCATGATTTTGAGTCTCTTTACCATCATAATTATCCTTCTTTGGACACTCCAGTTTACCAAAACCTTTCCTTAAAAAATGACACACAGATAACTGAATTCAATACTCCAAATGAGCTCTAACTAGAGCAAAATACAGTGGGACTGCCTCTCTGCCTTTTATGATGCTCACATTAAATATTTTGATTGCTAATATCACACTCATCTCTCATGTTGGAGGCTACAATCTATTTAAAAAATCTAGAACGTTTTCAGACAAATTAGCTGTCTTCCCATCTTATGCTAAGATTTTTAATTAGTATAAGACAACATTGTTCTATTAAATTCTATTAAATTTCTAATAAATTTTATCTTATTCAATAAACTTCAATGACTAGCTCCTTATTGCCTCTAGAATCCGATATAAAGACCACTGCTTAGCATTTAAAGGCCCTCATGACTCAGCCTACCTTTCCAGCTTTATTATAAACGACTCCCCTTTGTGCATTCTTCCAGCCAAATTGGCTTTCTTGTTATTCCTTACATGCCCTATTATTTCCTGTTTCTATGCCTTTGCACTGGCTGCCTGCCCCCATCCCTGGAATATATTCCTTTCTAACCTCTACATTTTAGATTCCCTAATTTCCTTTGAAGCTCTGCTCATGTCACTATCTATGTCACATGAAATTATGATTTATCATCAGTAAATGTCTTATTTGTATTCCTATTTTATATGTGTATATAGATGTAAAAATTTTTTGGATGAAAATATTTCACAATTGGAAAAAGTTTAAGAAGCCCCATTCTATATGAACATTTTCCTGATCACTTCAATTGCCAGCATCTCCCCTTCAAAAAAAAATTGTCTCAGATGTCCTGTAGAGAGGTAGCATAGTGTAGTGAATAGAGAGCCAGTTGAAGATCTGGGTTGAAGTCCTGCCTCTGACACATATGTGACCCATAATTTCTCAGGGCTCTAGATAACTCTCTAAAACAATGAATTGTGGAGATAGTGCTTACTTATATTGGTAATGGGAGTTTCATTATCCAGGAGTTCTCTATCCCTTTGAATTCACTGATCTAATCTCCCAAATTTTGTATCTACTCATATACACTATATGCACATTGCTGTTTTCTTCAACAGAATGCAAAACCCATTAACTATGAGAATAATTTTTTGTTTGTTTTTTCTATTCCCAACACCTAGCCAATGTCTGCACATGATCAAGGACAAATAAATGTTTTTGATTGGTTGATATTACTTCTAAGATCATATACAAAGTCCTCTGTTTGGTATTCAAAGAACTTTATAACCTGACCCCTTCCTATCTTTCCAGTCCTCTTCTACCTTTCTCCTCTACTATCCAGTGATTAGGGCCTCCTGGCTGTTTCACAAACAAAATTTTCCATTCTCTGGACATTTCATTGGCTGCACCCATGCCTGGACAGGCTCTCCCTCCTCATCTCTGCCTCCTGACTTCCCTCTATTTCTTTGCACCTTCTATAAGACTTTCATGATTCTTCCTCAGTGCCTTCTTTCTGGTGATTATCTGCACTGTACCTTATATATTTTGCTTGTACATACCTTTTTTCATGCTTTCTGCCTAAGGTTACTGAGAAGACACCCTGTATGTCTTTATATCTGCCATAATTAGCAAAGTGCTACATACAGCAAGTGCTTAATAAATACTTGTTGATTAACTTGACTAATTAATTTGTGGATTTGGCGGGTGGTAAGATTTTTCTGGATTCTCATTCTGTCATTTAAATATTAGCTATCCCTCCTAACTCTGTGTCAGATACAAAGTTAATAAGTATTTATTGTCATCTTTACCTTTATCCAAGTTATTGATAAAAAACTAGACAGTAAAAGGATCAAATATAGATCACAGACTTTCTACCAGAGAACTCCTTCCAAAATGATATTAAATCATTAATGTCTACTCTGAGATCTAACCATTATCAAATCAATATCAAGTCCACCTAATTCTATTATTATCTATTTCACATCTCTCCATAACAGTATGAGAAAATTGGCTAAGTAATTTGCTAAAATTTAAGTAAACTTTACAGCATCCCCAATGAGTATAGTAAAGATTTAGTATAACATGACCTGTTTTTGATGAAGCCATGCTAACTCTTTATAAGATCAATTATTCCTTAAAATATGGTATATGAATGTCATGGAATATTATTATTCTGTAAGAAATGACCAGCAGGATGATCTCAGAAGGGCCTGGAGAGACTTGCATGAACTGATGCTGAGTGAAATGAACAGAATCAGGAGATCATTATGCACGGCAATAAGATTATACGATGATCAATTCTGATGGACATGGCTCTCTTCAACAATGAGATGCTTTAGATCAGTTCCAATTGTTCAGTGATGAAGAAAGCCATATACACCCAGGGAGAGGCCTGTAGGATCTGAGAGTGGACCACAACATAGCATTTTCATGCTTTCTGTTGATGTTTGCTTACATTTTGTTTTCCTTCTCAGGTTTTTTTTTCTTATAGATCCAATTTTTCTTGTACAGCAAGATAACTGCATAAACATGTATACATATATTCAGTTTGTCATATATTTTAGCATAATTAACATGTATTAGACTACCTGCCATCTAGGGGAGAGGGTGTAGGGAAGGAGAGAAAAATTTGGAACAGAAGGCTTTGCAAGGATCAATGCTGAAAAATTGCCTGTGCATAAGCTTCAATTAAAAAAAATCAATTATTCTTTAGTCACTTAACTATCAAATCAGGAATCAAAGTCAAGTTGACCTACAGTTGGCAAACTCCAATCTCTTTTGAAAATTAAGATAACATTTGTTCTTTTCTGGTCTACAGCACTCCCAAACCTCTAATATTTCTCAAAGATTATTTGACAATAGCTCAGCAATTAATCTGCCACTTCTTTCAACATCTGCTGGGATATAGTTCATATGAGCCAGGTGACTTTCATTCTTGGTGACTTTCAGTAAAGCGTTCTCTTACTATCTCCCCATTTTTGTTGATGTTAGTGTTCATTTTCATTCTTGAAGAGGACCAGTGACATCACAAGGATAATGTCTTGATTTCCCGATATATTTTGGGTATCAACTACCTGCTAGCCTTTTCCATCTAAATTCATTCTTTTGGCTGAGAGAACAAGCAATTGAATTCAGCAGCTCCTGCTTTTCCTCCTGGTCTCATCACTGACCCATTCATTCCAGCAATAGCCCTACCCTTCTTTGAGTCATTATCCTTTAATAAAGGATGACCCAAAATTCTCAGAGCAGTTTTAAAAGATTAAAGCTCAATACTGCACTGAGACTTTCTAGAATACCCTGTAGAGCTTTTTAAAATCAACCTTTGTTGTTCTTAACTTTCATTATCAGCTTATTCTGAGCTGATAGTGGTGCTTTTGACATTGTTCTTCAGTGCTATATTACCTTGCCTCCATCTTCCATATATATCTTTGTAAAATGTATTTTAGTTTGATAAATTCCCTGGGGATCCACATCTGTCTCAATCAATCAATAAAAATTTATTAACATTGTACTATATGCCAAAGACTGTGATAAGCACTAAGACTACAAAGACAAAAGTAAAATAGTCTCTACCATTGTGCTTAAATTCTCATGGGAGAGATAACACACACATACATTTAAGTATATACATGTAAGTATATCCAAATATATACAAAATTAATATCAAATAGTTATGGGAGGAAGAACCCTAACAGTTAAGGAAACAGAAAAGACATCATGTAGAAAGTGACACTTTAGCTGAGTCTTAAAGGAAACAGGGAGGCAAGAGCAGAAGTGAGGAAGAAGTACACAATCCACGCATCAAGGATAATCAACAAAAAGTAATAGAGACAAGAGTTGGAGTGCCTCTTTGAACAACTCTATCTCTTCATCCTAAAAATTATTTCTATTTGTATCTTCAGAATTATATTTCTAAACCACCATCCCCATCCTTCCTGTTTTTTTTTACCCTTATAGAAGATTGATCCAAGGGATTCTACCTGTCTTTCCTTGTATTTGTATCTTGAAATCTGCTTGATCAAAATCCCAAGTTAGGCAACATCTGACTTTCCCTTCTTTCTCCATCACAAAACCTCAGAGAAAAGAGTTACTTTCCCCTAAGTTCTGATCATCATTTCCACTTCAGCAACCAGCTCTTCCTTGTCAGTGAAGTAAATGTATTCACAAAAATACACAGAATTTGTGAGCCAAAAGATGGCTAGTTAATTTTACCCATATCTGAAAAAAGAATTCCCACTATAACATATCTGACAAGTAGTCATCCACACTGTGCTTGAAGACACTCAAGGAAGGGGAAGTCACTACCTGCAAGGGCAAGCCACTCCATTTATCGGTAGCTCTAATTATTAGGGAGTTTGGCCTTTTTTCTAATGTCAATCCTAAATCTGACTCTCTGCAGCTTCCACCCATTGCTCCTGGTTCAGCTCTCTGGAGCCAAACAGAGCAAGGATAATCCCTCTTCCATGTGACAGCCCTTCAAATACTTGAAGACAGTTACCTTGTCCCCTTGAGTCTTCTTAGAAAAAGGAAGCCAGCTGCTACTTAAAGAGACAGAAGCCAGACCTACCAACCCGTTTAATAACTGCCTTTACCCAAGGTAAGACTCTCAGCAAACACCAACTAAGTTTCCAACTTAGGGTTAGAATTTCTGCAGCTGTGACATACCATCACAGTGGAAGGACAGGGAAGAATTATGTGATTGCTTTGATTTAAGATGAATTAAGGTGAAAAAGTATCAGGGGAATAATTTTTTTTTTCTCTCTCTAAGACAGATGGTCTTTCTAAACAGGTGTGTTTCTGCCTCAAAAATAAGTGTCATGAAGATAATGTGAGGGGGAATACAGAGTCACTTTTCTGACAAGGAAAGTATCAACAATAATTCCTAGACATCCTACTGCTTTTATGCTGAAAGAAATATCTATACTTTTGTATACAATCTGTTCCTACTCAAGGATATTCAACTTACTCCTGTAAAATGAGGCTAGAACTGAAATGTTACAGGTAAAACTCATGTAAATTAACATGAGACTTTAGAAAATTTTATTGTTTCAATCAAGCTGGCCATATCTAAGGGATCCATTCTTTCCAGAGTGGTCTTCTTTTGTGGATGCTTGAAACCAAGCCTGGCCATTTTATATCCCAAAGAGATTTTTTAAAAGAGACCCAAATGTACAAAAACTTACAAAAAATGTACCAAAAATGTTCTTTTGTGGTGGCAAAGACCTGGAAACTAAATGATATCCATCAATTGGGAAATGGCTGAACAAAATATAGTATATGAATGTTATAGAATAATTATGCAATACTATAATAAATGATGAAATGGACAGTTTTAGGGAAACCTGAAAAGATTTTTATGAGCTGACACAAAGTAAAGTGAGCAGAACCAGAGAACAGTTTATACTATAGTGAAAATATTGTCAAACCAAACAACTTTAAAATGTAGAACTTAAGAAATCTGTTTAACATCATGGCCAACTATGTTTCCAGAGGACTAATGATAAAGAATCTTCCTACCTCCTGATAGCTGTAAAGGACAACATACAGAAATAGATGTATTTTTTTTTACATAACCAATGTGGACATTTATTTTGCTTACTTGGAGATTTTTGTTTAATTTTTCTTTTGGGGGAAGCAATTTGAGGAGAGACAAAGGGATTAAAGGGATAAGGAAGAGAAAGTCTGTTAACTTTTAAAAATTAGTAAATAAAAAAGAAACCAATCCTACCCCAAAACAAAATCCTGATTTGCAAAGCTTGTTTTTTAGCACTCAGGGTCAATACTGCTGCTACCCTCTGACTTTCCATGGCCCTCCCATTGAGATGCTGCATTATCTCAACCTCATCTCCCTAATCAAAATTAGCCTATTCTGTATTTGGGAATAGGGCAAGGGAGAGCTTGCTCTCAGCTAGGTAACAATGGGCAGTAAGAGAATAATCAGGTTAACTTAAATTGTGCTAACCCCTTAGGTAAATAATATTTTAATATCTCATTACTTAATGTCTCAACTCAGTTAAAATGAAGCTTCCATGACAGTGCCTTAAAGATGAACAGAAAATGATGTGAATTTTAGGCACTCAGGCTAATAGATGGGGGAGTTGAGAAGACCAAGGAAGAGAAATTGCTCAAATCAGTGCAAGATACAGCTGTCTATACCATGTAAGGAAGAGTAACTTAAAGGTGTCAGACTTCTAAGACCTGTTCTTATTCCCCCACAGAACAAATATACTCTGTGTGTGTGTGTCTCTCTCTGTCTGTGTGTGTGTATGCCTCTTCTTTCTCTGTCTGTATCTGTCTCTCCATTTTTCGCTTTGTCTCTTTCTTCTATCTCCTCTGTTTCTCTCTGACTCTGTCTCTCTATCTTTGTCTTTCTCTCTGTGTCTCTGTCTCTGTCTCTGACTCTGTCTCTGATTCTCTCTGTCTCTCTGTGTCTCTGTGTCTCTCTCTCTGTGTCTCTGTCTCTCTCTGTCTCTCTCTCTGACTCTATCTCTGTCGTTCTGTCTCTGTCTCTGTCTCTCTCTCTACCTATCTCTATGTATGTCTTTTCTCTTTTCTCTCTTTATTTTTGTCTGTCTTATCACCCTCCTCTCTACTGGCTCTTTACCCTCTTCCTACAAACATGTGAAGATCTTCCCATTTAAAAATTAATTTTTCCCCACATTTCCTTCACTATCTCTTCTTGTGTATCTTTTTCCTTTTACTGATAAATTCCTAGAAATACCAATATATGCCTCTAGTTGCTACTTTGTTACTATCATTACTCCACTGGAATTGCCTTTTCCTAGGGCATGTTTTCACAAATGATTTTTAAGTTACCTAATACCAACTCTATTAGCCTTTCTCAGTTCCCATTTTGGTTACACTCTGCCCAGAATTTAACAAGCTGAGTTAGAAGGGATACACAGTATGGGGACAAACAACTGAAAGAAGAAACTGAAGGGAAGGCTGAGGTACAGCAGAAAAAGGAAGGATGAAAGTGAGTCATTGAACCCTGGAAGAATCTCAGAATAAGACTCTTATTAAAGTTATTAATTGTATTCATTCATTTAAGGACTCAGAGAAATTCTCCCCCAAGAACCTGCTCTTTACTCAATTTTCCTCTCTGCATGCTTGTTCTGTAAGCAATATTGTAATGTACTCTGCTTGATTCTTTTTCCTAAACATTTCCTGCATTGATTTTTGCCTCAAATGTAAAGAGGTTGTAGTTTATCCAAATGAGACACAAAATAATTAAATTAGAAGAAAGAAACAAACTGTTAGGAATTTTCCTTACTGAGGGCTCTGTTCTATTATAATTGAACCAATAACTTTTCATCAGATATAAAGTACATGAAAGGGCAGAGAAAGGATCCATATGTTCCTGAGGGCCAATATATTACCCTAAGCTAAAAGTGAGCTAGATTTTGCAACAAGGTGTGACTAATCAAATCACTAGCCTCAGATTCAAATAAAGAAAAAGACCTGAGTGGAAATAAGCAAAATATACTTGAGATTCTGCTTTGCCCCTTCCAGAAAGGAAGAAGGAGCAAAAAGGATAAAGTATCTTCCACAGTGCTATCCACAAGTATGCCCCTAAATTCAGCATGTCCAAACTGAGCTCTTGTATTTCTTCTAAAACCTGCTTTTCTACCCAACCACTCTATTTCTCTTAATGGTACCATTTTCCAATCTACCCAAGCTTAAAATTTCAATTGTTTTTGATTTACCATCCATGAGTGATAAATTCAATCAATAGTGAAATCCTATTGATAAGACTATAGCAATATCTTACATCCATCTAGTTCTCTCCTTGCCTATAGCTACCACCATCCTCATGATCTCTTTCTTGAATTTTCTAATAGACTTTTTTCCCTGAGGCAATCGGGGTTAAATAACTTGCCAAGGGTAACACAGCTAGGAAGTGTTAAGTGCCTGAGGCCAGATTTGAACTCAGGTCCTCCTGACTTCAGGGCTGGTACTCTATCCACTGTGCCACCTAGCTGCCCCTAATAGACTCTTAATTATTCATTTTATCTTTAGTCTCTCTCCTTTCTGATTTATTCTTCATATTCTTGCCAAAATAATATTTCTAATTCATTGATAGCTAGGTGGCACAAGGGATAGAGTCCTGGGCCTGAAGTCAGAAAGATAAATCTTCCTGATTTCAGATATGGCCTCAGATACTTTCTAGCTGTGTAACCCTGTACATGTCACTTAACCCTGTTTGTCTCACTTTCCAAGGTAATGGTAAACCATTCTAGTATCTTTGCCAAGAAAACCCCAAATGATGTCACAAAGAGTTGGACATGATTGAACAACAAATTTATAACTCTACTGCTAAGCAAAAACTACATTGTTTTTCATATTGGTGCACTTAGCTCTATGCCTTTCACTTTACAGGAATTCAAATGCTTATTGCATAATAAATTACACACATAGTCCTCCTTCCTCTGAAAATAAACCACGCTGTTCAGATGCATTATGGGAAAATGTCTTTAAAGAGAGAGCATTTTTTACAACTCTGGCACTAATAGAGAGTAAGTGATCGTTGTCATTCCCTACCTTCACTTTGTTCTAAAGATTCCTAGTTTAGCTATTCTCTCTAAGTCTGCTCCCATAGTACATCTGGGTTTTTTCTTTTGTTCTAGAGTTGAATTCTCTTAAATGTTGTTTCCCTTGACAGCAGTGACTATCTCACTTTTTCTATTTGTATCCCAATACTTAGCATTTAGTCCCCAAATACTAAGTATTTGGCAAATAAAGTAATCAACAAATGGTTTTCATTCATTTATTTATTCAATATCTCTGCCCTATCCCAAATGACATAGAAAAATTGTGAACTAGGTAGAATTTTTTTTATCCATTCTCATCCTTTCCTATCCCCTAATACCAACTGCATATACTCAGAGCTTCAATTTATTCATGTACAAAGTTAGAGGATTCAATCAAATAACTTTCAAAGTCCTTTCCATATCTGACATTTTAGGGTTCTAGAAAATAATTATGTGACCATAAGCAAATTTCTTGTCCTTCTTCTTGGTCTAATTGACTCAATAATAATAATAAAGAGAAAGCAGATTTCAAAGCCAGGAAGGTCTGTATCCAAGTCTTGTTTCTGGCTATGTGACTCTGAATGAATCAGCAAAATTCCAAGTATTCTAGACAACTTTCTAAGATTGTAAATTGTAGATGCCCCCCCCCTGCATTGATGGAGGGGTTTCCTTAGATCAGAGTGCCCTTGAGCAGTGAAGTCATAGGTAATGTCTGTATCTCTTATTCAGCTTTAAAATGGGAATGGTAATACTAGAGATGTTGTAAGAATTTAATGAGATAATTGACATCTGTTTAGAAACATCTCATTTGAATCTTGCAACAACCTTGTAAGGTTACTACCAGAGTTTTCATTTCTGCTTTAAGATCTGGAAGCAAAACCTTAGAAAGAGGTTAAGCAACATTTAATAATTTTATGATTAAGGCAGAGGCAGGAGTTGCACCTATACTCTTATCTACTTTGCCATGTTGTCAAAATGTCTCTCAAAATGTGTTGGAGGGAGAAAAAATTTTAATTAAAATATAAAATTTTAAAAATGTGGTAGAGAGTACAAAATGCTGTATAAAAACTACATTTTTTCCTAAAAAAATCCATCTTAGTTTTCTAGCTAATTATGCTGTATATATACAGCATTTGATTAAAGATCAAAAATGAGTATTTTTAAATTATCCAATTCATTAATTATTTTATTACACTAAAAATTATTAAGTTCCTACTGCATGAAAAAAAAAAAACATTTTTCTTTTTTTTTTTTTTGCTGAGGCAAATGGGGTTAAGTGACTTGCCCGGGGTCACACAGCTAGGGAATGTTAAGTGTCTGAGGCCAGATTTGAACCCAGGTCCTCCTGACTTCAGGGCTGGTGCTCTATCCACTGCGCCACCTAGCTGCCCCAAAAAAAAAAAAACATTTTTAAATAAGAAATTATCCCTTCCCTTATGGAGTTTATAACCTAGCAGGGGAATGAATCCACATATGAATAAGTATGAGAAACTATAATACAAAAATGCCTAAGAGAGATGCTAGGTAAGCAAGAGGAATTATGGTTACATGTCTAATGCCAAAATTAATCATTTGTGTCATTGTTGTAGTTCAGTCATTCCAATTGTGTCCAATTCTTCATGATCCCATTTGGAGTTTTTCTTGGCAAAGATATTGCTTTTGCAGTTTGTAATTTCTTTCTCTAGCACATTTTACAGATAAGGAAACTGAGGGGTGAAGAGAGATGCCCAGGCTCACATAGCTATGAGACATCTGAAACCAGGTTTGAACTCAGCAAGATTAGTCCTCCTGAACCCATGCCCAACATCCTATCCACTATGCCACCCAAATACCATTAGTAGCTATTTATAAAAATGCAACATTATACACTAAAGATTTTTTTAAAATACATTTATGAATTTTACACATATTTTATTTCCTAGGTTCAATTAATACTTGGTTATACTGATATTTCTGATCAAGATATAAGGTCTTATACTAATTAATTACTGTTTCACAAAAGAAGTATCAAGAGTATAATTCTTGAGTTTGCTAATTGTCCTCTGTATAGACATAGGTCTTATTTGGTATTTAGCTCAATTCATTATAACAGATAAAGACTGTATCATACATATAGTAAATATCTACATTTTAGATACCATAAATAATATTAACATAGGCAATTTTTCTTTGATCCTATATATTGAGATTATTGGTTCATTACTTTTCCAGATTCCACTTCCTACACACCAAAATAGTGAACAATATAATCATAATTCGTATTTTATAGCATCTGAAGGTTTATAATGTGCTTTCCTTGTGAAGTACATAGTTCAAGTATTACTCTCTCTACTTAGACTCAAAATGACTAAGTCTTTTGCACATGGTTATACGGCTGGCATCAGAAACAAAATTTGAATGTAGAATTTGTGGCCTAGTTCCAATACTCCTTTCATAGCACTATTATAAGGGAATACCCCATCTTTAATGGAAAGATGTGCCATAAGTGTAGTGCCAGGTCCTAGGTTTGTATTCAGAAGGTTCATTTGTCAGACAATGGAAATTTAAAGACACCATTGAGCGTTCACGCTCTCAAGGAGTTTATATTCTATCTAAAAAGCCATTATATATAAAATGAAAGGATTGGACTAGGTGACCTGTCCTAAATCAGACTCTAAACTCATAATCCTATGAATCTGGCTGCTGAAGAGATGTAATGATTCTGCTGTTGATTCTATTGGGTTCATGTGCAAGGAAACTAATTTAGTCTCTGGTCAGCCGCTTCCTGTTACACTGAGGAATCAGACTGATAGATTTGCCATTACATTATCCCATCTATCCTGGTGTCATTCCAACTGGAAGATATAATAAGAGGAAGGCAAAAGGAGGATCATATCTGGTCCATATCTAGGATGGTAATGAATTAGTGCCAGGGCTGTAACTAGGGCAGGTTAATGAAAGGTTTGTTTTTCCCCCCTTCGGGGCACAAGTATTTATTTATTTATTTATTTTTGCTTTGCTGAGGCAATTGGGGTTAAGTGACTTGCCCAGGGTCACACAGCTAGGAAGTATCTGAGACCAGATTTGAACTCAGGTCCTCCTGACTTCAGGGCTGGTGCTCTAACCATTGCGCCACCTAGCTGCCCCCAAGGGCACAAGTATTTAGAGAGTGCTGACATTTATAGTCCAACAGATAGAAAGAAATGAGCTGAGCACCTAGTTAGCAAGAATAAATAATTAAAATAGAAATCTTCTGTCCAGGCAAGCACACCCTGTTTTCTCTTCTCCGAGCAGTATTGACAAGTTTGGTCTCAAAAAAGTCCCAGTTTCTATTTTCTACTCACATATACCACGACTAGGCCAGGACTTTACTGAATGCTGGTGGGGAGAAAGCAGGGAGAAGGGTAGAAACTTTGTACTGCTTGTCCCTGGTTCCAGAATTACCAATTAAAGCCCATTAGTGGTCCCTTAGATTCATGTGGGGATATTTAACTTCATCATTTGGTCCACTTAGGTAATCTCCCTCTAACAAAAATAGTAAATATATTATCACCATCTTGATGGTTGATTATAAATTAAGGCAGAGAGTGGATAATAACTTCAAAATATAGGATTTAAGAGTTGGTAGTGGCTTTAGAAATCTCTGGGGAATCATACAGCAAGTTCTGAGAGAGATCCCAGGATTCAAATAGTCACTCTCCCCATCCCCTGTTGAAGTCCAGCTGCCACTACTGTTACTGCTACTGCAGTTTCCTGTGGCTACAAAAGTCACCCTGTCTGTGCTTGCATAAGACTAGGGGATAAAATGAGGGGGTGGACTTGCTGAGTCACCACCAGTCCTCTAAACAGTCTTTGAAAAGAGCTTACTTTTCTATTTAATAGAGCTAGCTCCATGGAGGGTTTGGCTGCACAGTTATGGGGCCTCCTCTGGCTTTGAGAAGAAAGGTTGAGGGAGGCAAGCAGAGGAGCCGGCTGCAGCCTCTCCCCTGCACCATTCTGGGGGTATCAATCACAGGCCAGCTGTGATTCAGGATGAACAGCCCACCTGCCCCACAGAAAGGGAAAGCTGTGTTATGTCTTCCCCTGACTTGCTCCTCTGTCAGCACTGTTGTATTCACTCACCCATCTAGACCCACAAAAGCCCTGAGTAAGTTCAATCCCTGTAAACAGTCCATCTGGACAAAACAAAATCCAGAAAATTCATTATTCCTTTTTCTTCTAGTCACTAAATTATCTGGATAATTGCCCCCAAACACCACTTGCTTTGGCCTACAAAGGGAATCAAGATCAAACCAGACTTGATATACAAATAAACATTTGTCTGGTGACCTGAAGGATGATTTTTTTCTTCATAGAATTTTAGGCTGAAAAGAATTTCCAAGGTCATCTAGTACACTTTTGCAGATGAGGAACCTAAAGCTCATACAGTCAATTATTAGGTGACAGAATTGAACCTAGGTCTTTGGCCATCAAGAATTATAATCTTTCTTCCACAGTCACATCACCTTTCAGGAGGAAACAGAATACTATCATTGTGTGCCACACCTCAAATTTTTGCTTAGAGATGTGCTTTGTGGAGGTTATTCAACCCTGTTAAATATCCTGAAAACCTTGGGTTTCACTTTCCTTTTGCTGCAAGTTAGGTGAAGCTAACAACGAACCCTTCCTGATAAAGAGGAGAGAATCCTTTCCCTTCTCACACACCCACACCCACTGTGAGTACCATCACCTTCTCATTCCCCTGGGGTTTATGCCTGGCTGCAGTTGAAGAATGAGCCAGCTGTCACCAAAAATCACACTTCCTGCGGCAGAAAGATGGCCAGCTCTGCACATACGTTATCCACCCTGGGCTCTTTTACAATAAGCCACACCTCCTTGGGGGCTTCATAGCTTTGTATGTTTTGCACCTAATGCCACTGCACAGCAGTCTAGAGTCCTTGTCTATGAGAGGAAAAAAAAACTTATACAAAACTTAGGTGGTGACCCTCAAAGGTTCTCACCAGGGCAAAAAGTCAAATCTATCATGTTGGTAAATATTTAGTAATTGGCTCCATTTAATCAGCATTATTAACATTTTCTTCATCACTTTCTTAAGTCTAGACAATCCACAAAATAATAAATCAGATCTTGATTTTTATTTCATTGGCCTATTTCTGAGATGTAAATACTCACACTGAAAATTTGACAATTAAACCCATGGTATAATGTGTCACCATTATGGAGGATGTCCAATAGAGAACCCAAGTGAAAGAGGAATCTACAAAAATGCTAAGGTCATCCAGATGCTCCTATCTACGTGTCTATGTCTATATCTGATCTGTGTGTATAGATGTGTGGAATATAGATATAATGGAATATGTAATAGGGGATTGGCCAGTGAATTCAATACCTACAAGCTAGTGTAGTGGGCTATTGGTATAATTTCCCATGTAAAAGAGTCTGGGGAACATCATAATAGACATGTAATAGAAGTACCTTGGAGAGACTTTGGAGAATGCATAAACATTGTGTAACTGTTTCTAATCTGCTAATTGTGTGTTGAATGGCAACCTCTTTGATTGGCACTAGAAGCAGAGCAAGAACTAAGTGCTTGAAAAAGGCATTGATCAGTCATATGAAAAAAAAATGCTCTAAATCCCTATTGATTAGAGAAATGCAAATAAAAACAACTCTGAGGTACCACACACACCTAGCTAATATTATAGATAAGGAAAATGATAAATGTTGAAAAAGATGTGGGAAAATTGAGACACGGACACATTGTGGGAGGAGTTTGTGAACTGATACTACCATTTTGGAGCATAATTTGGAACTATGCCCAAAGGGATATAAAATGGTGTAAACTCTTTTATCCAGCAATACCACCACTGGGTCTGTATCCCAAAGAAATCATTAAAAAATGTGCAAAAATATTGATAGCAGCTCTTTTGTGTTAGCAAATAATTGGAAATTGAATGGATGCTTATCAATTGGAGAATGGATGAAATAATTATGATATATGGATGTAATGAAATATTATTGTGCTATAAGAAATGATGGACAGGTAGACATCAGAAAAATCTGGAAAGATACAAACTAATGCTGAACAAAGTGAGCAGAACCAGGAAAATATTGTACACAATAACAGCAACACTATGGGACAATCAAGTACGATAGAGTTAGCTTTCCTCAGCAATACAATCACCTAAGACAATTCCAAAAGACTCATGATGAAAATGCAATCCATATCCAGAGAAAGAACTATGGAATCTGAAGCATTCTATTTTCACCTTTGGTTTGGTTTTGTTTTTTCCTTCTCGTGGTTTTTCCCTTTTGTTCTGATTCTTCTCTCACAACATGCCTAATGTAAAAATGTTTAATATGATTATCTAGGTATAACCTATTTTTTAAAATGCATTGATCAGTCTGCAGCTGGGCCTCTCTTTGACTTTTTTTTTTTTGCTGACCTCCTGTTAAAAAGCATGCAAAGAGAGATGATGCTATTTAAGAGAAGATTCCATCTAAGACCCATATATATCACCATTAAAAAAAGGGCCTTGGTTCATTGCCCCAGTGATTATTCTTTCATTTTAGGTGAAGTAATTTAAACATAGCAACACTGAGTTTAGAAGGGTCAAGAGAACAATCTACCTGAAGTTAGAGAATCTGAAACTTTGGGAATGTAAAAGACCATGTCATATTTTGTAAGCAGGATCAAATCAATGCCTCAAAAAATATCCTGGGGCAACTAGGTGGTGCAGTGGATAGAGCACCAGCCCTGAAGTCAGGAGGACTGGTCTCAGACACTTAAAACTTCCTAGCTGTCTGACCCTGGGCAAGTCACTAAACCCCAATTGCCTCAGCAATATATATATATATATATATATATATATATATATATATATATATATATATATATATGATATAGATATAAATAAATATAGATATATATCCTTAAAGACTTAGGCCATCTTTAGCTGAGATCAAAATTCATCTGGCATGGATGCTACATTTGATGTGAATTTGAAAGGACCAAAACTACACAGAAACTTTGAGTCTGTTTCCCCCAGAGACTTAAGGATACAGGAGAGAGTAAAACTCCAAGGTGTTGGGGTGAAGTTTTTGTATTTCTATTCTGGCTCTATCTCCAAAGTATCCTTTATAAGAGTTAATTAATGTTAACAAGAGATACTATTGCTTGATAATGGGGGAAACACACCCAAAATTAGCTCAGGCTGATGGCAGAGAAAAGAGATACCCCATCCCTTAGAATCATGTGGGAGAAATGTAGCAATTTAGATATAAAATAGTGAGCCAGAGAACACATATGCAAAAGTGAATATTATGGGATTATAAAAAAACAAGTCTGGCCACAGAAAGATACCTATTTTGCAGAAGTGCCCCTAGACCCAACACACACACACACACACACACACACCATTGCATAGAATAACAGATATTTTTGATGTGATTAGTTTTGTTGATTTTTTTTTCTTTTTTCTTTAAAAAAAAATCTGTCTCTAGGAAGGGAAGGGGTTACAAGGAAAAATCTAGGTAATACAGATAATGATGATGATGATAGCTAGCATTTATATAGTTTGTTGGGGTTTGCAAAGTATTTTATACATTAGCTCCTCAACAAAAACAAAAATTAAACCCAATCCTTTGAGATGACTACTATTATTATCTCTATTTTACAAATGAGAAAACTAAGGCACAGTGAGGTTAAGTGACTTGTCGAGAGTCACACAGCTAGTAAGTGTCATGGCTCAGATCTAAACTCAGATGTTCCTGACTCCATGTTTAGCACTCTATTCAAAAGCTGCTTTATTCTCATTTTAATTTACTTGCTGTTGGAGTGAGTACCAGGATTGATTGGTTCACAAGTAGGTGGGAGTTTTAAAAAAATCATCATAAATGCTTCGTTACAAAATAACAAAATGACCTATGAAATTATACTTCTTGTTACCTTTGGACACAGAATGAAACCAACCAGTTTCTTTGTTTCCTTCCCCAAGGAGAAAGTATGAACCATTCTTGCGTTTAGCTGCATTTGCTTTTTTGTCTTCTGATTAAATATCAATATGATTTAATTCTTCCAGTAACATATTAATTTCTTGGTTACAGACAAGGATTTCAGGTGTTCAAGTTATTAATATACTAAAATTCATTTTTATTCCTTGAATCTCTATCCAATGAGGCAATCTGTGTAACAAAGTATAACCTGAAATTTAAAATCTACTCCATAGAATCCATAAAATGTATAATCCCTCAATGTATAATTAAGAATAAATTCTCTTCTTTCTCTGAAAATATAATCAAATTGAAGAATGGGATGTTTCTGAATATTCTGCAATTGCATTTGAAAATCAGAATTTCATCTACTACAGACAAGTTAAATGAAGAATAAATGCAATGATAAACATAATTTAAACCCTGCCCCCCCCAAAAGTAAAGAATTTCTGACATAAGCATTCCTTTCATTTCCTAATTTTAAAGTTTTCTAACCTTTAGAAATGAAGAGTTAATTTCTTGCCTATTCTCCATATGTCAGCACAATTTAAATATATATATATATATATCAGATTTTTTTTCTTTGCCTATGGGTCATTCTTTTTCATTTACTTTAAATTTTGAACACTGAAGTCAGATTCATATTTTTCTATATTTTAAAATCATAGTTGGTGTTCATATCTCCTTTGAATCTAATTTTTGAAGAAATAGTGGTTACAGTTCCTGATAATGAGCAATTTACATGGTAAGCACCTGTTTGAGACTAGACTAACTTCCTTCCTTTTTCTAATATATCTGGATAAATAAGTGTAGCATGAGAGAAACTTGGAAACACAGCTGATACTATCAAAGATACATCTCAGGTCATTTCCTTTAACATGAAACTGAGTCTAAATGTAGCCAAAATAAGAAATATAATTCAAACCGCCACTTGAGACCAATGTTTCCAAACTTTCTTTTTCCAAAAAAGACTCTGTGTAGTAGGTGCCATAGTCCCAGGCTCCCCATATATAAATAATGTCTAAAATTTGATAGACTAGTAACCTAATAGTAACAAAAATTCTTTTTTAAATGGAGCCAAAGGGGAAGACTTACATGAACTGAGAATAAAGTAAATCAAGCTAGAAAAACATGTTTATAGTGGACAGCTAGATGGTGCAGTGGTTAGAGCACCAGCCCTGAAGTCAGGAGGACCTGAGTTCAAATCTTATCTCAGACACTTAACACTTCCTAGATGTGTGACCCTGGGCAAGTTACTTAACCCCAATTGACTCAGGAAAAAAAAAAAAAAACATGTTTACAGAAACATAACAACAAAAACAGAATGCTGGGTAATTACAATGACAAAGCTTGACCATAAAGAAGTGATAAGAAATTACACCTCAGTCCCTTCTTTGTAAAGATTTGGAACTGTGCATTATTCTGAGATGAAGATGATGGTGCATTGATTAAATTGGCTGAATTTTTTTTTAATTCTCTATTATAAGGAATGACTCTGTAGGTAGGAGAAGACTGACTCTAGGCACTTACTAGCTGTGTGGACCTAGGCAAGTCCCTTAACTTCTATGTGCCTCAGTTTCCTAATTTGTAAAATGGGGATAATCATAGGACCTCCCAGGATTGTTACCAAATTAGATAATAATTGTAAAGTGCTTAGCACAGTTCCTGGCAAATGTTAGCTATTATTAATATTATTATCATTGTAATTTGGAATTAATTTAACATAAAAACAAAAAAAATTTAATTAGGAAAGGAAATAGTGATAATAGTCAGCTTTAAAGTAAATGATCAAAAGGACAACTCAGCATTTGCATCCAGCACATTTTCTTCTCCTTAGATTTAAAAATGAAATGAGAAAGCAATGGGCCAGATGCTTTAAAATTATTATGTTTTTTCCTATAGGCTTTATAACAGGAATATGGGGGAAATATAGCCATGATTATTACTTCTAAATCTCCATATACATATGATACAATCATTTTAAAAATTAAAATAATACATAGACAAAAATTGAGACAAAGGAGGACTCCAAACGTTCCTCTCTATGGTAATGGCCAGAAGTGTGATACTCTAAGAGTATGTTGTTCAGATGGAGTCATACCTAGTCCACAGGTCACTTCTTCAAATAGCTCAGTATCATCTTAACATGTTAGTGATCTGCTGAGCTTGAACATTGAAGAGCTCTTCCTATAGTCTACAATCCCAGCTATCTGGCAGCTGCTACTATATCTTGGGGTACAGGTTAGATAATAATTGTAAAGTGCTTAACACAGTTCCTGGCAAATGTTAGCTATTATTACTATTATTATCATCATCAATATTTGGGATTGGGAGGGGGTATCCTGATATTGGAAATGAGGTAGAAGAGTGTCACAAGATCATATGAATAGAAACAATTTCTACCTCCAGGAGACCCTTGTCTGGCTACCACATACCACATAGAATCATTACTAAGGCAAAAATTCCAGTGATGTCTATCCTTCCATGCACATAAAGCTGAAAGGGACCTAACATTCTTTTCCAGTTTTTATTTTACAAATAAACTTAGCTGACATGGTTTTTCCATTATCAAAGAGATAGTAAGTGCAGCATATCCACTTAGTGGGCTTCAGAACTAGAGTAAAACTCATGAGTCCCAACCCATTTCTAGGACTCTTCCCATTGCATCGTTCTATCACTTCTGTTGCTCTGGCGCTATGAGACTGTATAAGAACAAAGAGAGCACACCATCCTCTCATGGGGATATATTATAGCAACTAGTATGAAAACCTTTCAGCAAGTGGGCAGTCAGCTCATTTCCACTGCCTTCTGTGGCCCTGGAAGTCTGTGTAACATTTAGTAGCTGCTAGAGGATCCATGCTTCAAATAGCCTCCAGTGTTCTACAGAAGCAGGGTTAGTAAGAAGGGTTTTGCTAAAGCTTATGGGAATTGCTGAGGCCAGGTGCTCTTGCAATCTGATGTGGAAAGCTAGGGAGTACAACAATGTGTGGCCTACAAGAGGAATTAAGGATTATTAAGGCTGCTGTTCTATCTTGGCACTAAGAATTCTTGGGGTTGGTATATAAAGGTGTGATAAGAAGGGGCATTAAGCCCTGTGACCCTAAGGTTTGGCTAGAACAGCACCTCATTCTATGATGGACATTTCTGGAATTTCTGTTATCATTCCTGCCCTAAATATTATGTGATAACCAGACAAGGGTCACTCATAGGTAGAAACTTTCTAAATATATGGACCATATGCTTATAATCAAGGCAGGAAATGGAATCCTTACACAGTACAGGAGGTCTTCGGGACCTGATGTTCCAAAAAAGCCACCTGGTCATAGTCATTTTGCTGGTTGCTTGAATTAACTACTCTTGTGTCATCTAGAGTTTGGAGTGAAAAGTAAGGGGCCAAAACAATCTTAGGACTCATTCCAAGTTTTCTGTACCCAGTTGTGAAATAATAACTCATATTTATATTGAACAGTGAAGTTTACAAAGCACTTTCCTCAGAACAACTCTGTGAAGTAAGTATACTGCAATTACTATTTATGTTTTGAGAAAGAAAACTGACTCACCCACAATCACCCAATTGATAAACATAAGAGCTGGGTTTGGAACCCATGTCTCTCCTGATTTCTTTTAAAAGGGATTTCAAGAAGCCCTCTAATTCAGTCTCTAAGTAGGAATGCCCATGAACCAACGAAAAGGTGTCTTCTGTTCTAGTGTTAAATGCTTTAGATCTTTAAAGAACTCTAGGGAATCGAAGAACTATGTAGGTCAGCTAATCCAAGTTCTCTCATTTGGCACGAAGAGATAGAAGATAAAGCCTGAATTCAAGCCCACATTTTGTGACTTCAGACCTAAAGTTTTTAAACTACAACATTATGAATGAGTTAAACATTATGAATTAATTCATTAAGATCTCAGTAAGGCTTACCACTCTACAAATAAAAACAGAAGATTGTGACTATGCCTATACTTTTATAATCAGTTTGTTTGTTTTAATTTAGTACTATGTTTAAGGTCATCAGTCAAAAATTCAAGCTTATAAAAATCTTTATTTATTTTTACCATAACACTTGAACTGCTGACCAGTTCAGATAACCAAATACAGAATCCCTCTTCAGGGAAAGGAAAAATTGCCCTTAAAAAGTCATTAGGCCATCCATAAAGGATTTTAAAAAGTCATCTCAAAGTCCAATCACATAGTGCTCCTATTCATTCACTCCAGTAGTCTAATAATCTCATTATCATAGGTATCCCCTCCAGTGATGCAACATGACAAACATTATCCTAATATTTAAATGAATTTGTGATCTCATTCATGGAGAATCCCTTCAAATATGCCAATAACAACTCATCAACACCCAAGCATTCTGAGCAATACTTGTCCATGTCACCACATAAATCTACTAGAGGAGATCCATCCAAAGTAATGGAGAGAGGTGGAACTCTATGTGTGTGTGTGTATGTGTGTGTGCACACATGCCCATGCACACATATAGAGAGGAATTCCTCTTATTCTGATAATTTCACAAATGGATCATATGAGCTGTTTGTTGGTTATCTTTCTCTTACCACTTTATTAGCCAATCTTTTTTTATAAAGTCACACATTTTTTATGACACCCTTTTCTCAGTGTTAGTGTTCTGTATATATGTGGTGTATGAATCATATATTCCTTATTACAATGTAGTCTCTTGAAGGCAGGGACTGTTTTTTTTCCTTTCTTTGTATCCCCCAAAATTTAACACATTGTCTAACATGGAATAAATGCTTATTAAATGCTTATTGCCTAAGTGAATGAATAAAATCTCCAACGAATTTAATTGAGAATCATCCAAAGAACATGGTATATATAATCTATAATACATTAAAAACAGAATCCATTCACAAAGATGAGAATTTTTGCTGTTTTTTCAGACCTCTATGGAAGATTTAACAATTTCTCTCAATTATTTACTGATAGCTCTCATCGTCTTAAAAGTATCAAGTTCGTCCTTTTGCCTAGTTCAAATCTTCATGTTTCAATTTAAGTTTATTTCCTCTTGTTTTGATCTTTGTAAAGAAAAAAAAATAGAATAACAGGTGTAGACCTAGTAGGGACTCAGAGGTCATTTTGTTCAACCCTTTTTTTACAGATGAGAAAATTGAGGCCTGAAGGAAGTTAAGTGACTTTCTAATAGATGCCAGGGGGAAAAGACATAAAGAGATAAAAAGGACCTTAGAGATCATCTAATATGACCACTTTGTTTAACTGATGAGAAAACTGTAGCCTGGGAGAGCTAGAGTATCTCATCTTTGGTCATACATTTACTAAGTGTCTGAGGCAAGAATCTTCCTGTTTCCAAGTCTTATGCTCTAGCCACTATCCCATACCATTTCTCAAAGCCCTCCCTGACTGAGAATTGAATCTAGGCCTTAGAAGTGGGAATCACAACTCCTCATCACTAGACCTATCAGGAAACACACTCTTATCAATCACAGTTCAAAATCCTTATCACTGGGTGTTATTAATAACTTGATCACTCATATCATGCCTGAAAGAAAATTGTTCCAAATTTCTGATAGGGTCCAACTCATCCATTAGGATCCAACTCATACATTACTTCTCACCCTTGTAAATCCCTTATAATTCATTATTTTGGTTTTTTAAAAAAAGATCCAAAACACTCAGTTTTCATCTCTGAACTGTTTGTATGGCAGCTTTTACCTTGTATTTACAAGAGTCATTCTGTGTTCCTGAAGCTCATTTACAAAGCTAACATGGAAATAATCTTTTCTATTGAAAATACAAGACAGATTGAAGAAATTCTGTTTATAAGTGCTTTAGAAACATGAATGCTAAGCAGTGGCCTGCCTACCCTACATTCTGGCTATGTCTTACTGGAATAAAAATTGAAAAATGCAATTAGGTACCTAACCAGATACTTGTCTGATATTCTGTCATGGTTTGGAATCAACTGTGACATTTTAAAATGTTTTAAATCAACAGTCAAAAATTCAAGATGGTGGGGGCACCTAGGTGGTGCAGTGGATAGAGCACTGCCCCTAAAGTCAGGAGAACCTGAGACCAAATCTGGTCTCAGACACATAACACTTCCTAGATGTGTTACCCTGGGTAAGTCACTTAACCCCAATTGCCTCAGCAAAAAGAAAAATTCAAGATTGTAAAAAAAAAAAAATCATTACTAATTTTATTTAAAAAAAAAAAGCTTGAACTTATTCTCTTATGGGGGAAACATAAAATAATCGATGACTTTTGCATAATCTAGAAAGCTGTGTCTCACTCCTATGCCTTAAATATTCCCTAAATTTCTTATTTAGTGTCTTAGCTTTAGTCTTAAAATGAAACTCATAAAAAAGGTGTGTATTTACTTATAATAGATTCAGAGGACCAGAAATTTAATTGATGTAAGGATTTTTCCAGATGAAGAAAACCTTTCTCCAAATGCAGGGTAGTACCTGATTAGCTACTCTGGTCTCAGAGAACTGCAAAGTGAAGTGGCTTGCCTAGGATCACACAGTCAATATATGTCAGAAGCATGAATTAAATCCATATCTTCCTCATTTTGGAGCTAGTTCTCTATTCATTATACCCCATTGACTATATATAAAACCTCACTATTACATCCTAATTTTTTTATTAAAGCTTTTTATTTGCAAAACATATGTATGGGTAATTTTTCAACATTGATCCTTACAAAGCTTTCTGTTACAAATTTTCCCCCCTTAGTCCCCACCTCTCCCCTAGATGGCAGAAAGTCTACTTCATTACATCCTATTTTTAATTGAATTATAGATCCTAAGCTAGAAGAGACCTCAGGGACCATCTAGTCCAAGCCTCCTCTTTTTTACATATGGGCCCAGAAAGAAGTGACAAGACTAAAGTCATATATCTAGCAAGTGGCAGAGACTTGAATCCACAGCTTGCCTCTCTCTATTCTGATGATTGCCAGCTAGATGCTATCACTGTATTTCAAGCTTTTTATTCTGCAGTGAAATGTACCCAAACTCTTAACTGAATCAATAATTTCTGATTAGCTCATGGATGCCAGTGTTTTCCTTGCTATTTTTTAACTGGACATCTAGACTCATTAAGTCTCAGAATTAAAAGGGAACACAAGAGATGAGTGCTTGTTGAAGCCTTACTTAAATATAAATCCATTCTAAAACATTACTGGAAAATGGTCATTCAGCCTCTAAAAAACTTTTAAGTAATAAAGATCTCACTACCTTATAAAATAGCCATTTTGGCTTTTGGACAATTCTGTTAGAAAGGTTGTTTTTGTTTTGTTTTTGTTTTTTTCACCTAAGCTTTGCTGCAGCTTTCACCTGTTGTTCCTTGTTTTGTCCTATACAGAACAAATCTAATGGGCCCATTTGAGTTCCCCTGCAAACTGATTCCAATCTGGGAGAGAGAACTACAGAAGCATGACTGAAATCAGAAACATAGAGTAAGGTTCCTACAATCTGAGATATACTTTTACTCTTTGGAAAAGTCACTTGGGTTCCCCTCAGATGAAAAATGAAGTTATTCCCTCTGCTTTCTAAGAAAGTTAGAAAGTCAAAAATGAAACCATCTAAGAGTTGCTTAAAATTTCTTACATGAAAAATACCATGTATGAACTCAGACACATGATGTCATATATTCATAAGAACTGATGAACAATTTTTAGCAAATGGTTTAGGCTGGTGAAAGAAGCAATGGCCACTAACCAGTGTCCTCGGGTTTAAAATCTGGAGAACATTCTCCAGGCATTATCTAATCTAACTAGTGAAGTTTAAAAACAAAACAAAAAATGGGTTTAGGGTAGAGAATACCTGTAACATTTTAATTCAAATCCTGTGCTTACCAAATATCATGACTATCATTTTCCCATAGTTGAAGAGACTTCATCAAAAATGCCTGCCTTTAAGCTGTTACTTAGAAAACAAATGGGAGGGGGGGAGTCCCAAAGACTAGAGTTAACTTCTCAGTCTAGATATAAACATTAGTTGTGATCAGTTATATAGTTTTAGGATGATAGGCCCATTGCCATAGAGTTTTACCTGGTTTTTTATTTTATCATTTTAATTCTTTACTGCATGATGTCTCACATTTGTCGATTGTTTTTTGCCAAAATCCAGAGAATAAACTACATATAGCTGCTAATCCCTTCTCTTTTCCTTCCTACTAAGATTTCAGACTTTCTGTCTAAACTTCATATTCTATCTATTTCTGGCTGTGCAGCTGGGACTAATAATACAAGAGTAATATATGAATGGGGAAGGAGACAAAAGGAAAATGATCTTAGCCTCTTTTCCTTCCTTGTCATGGTCAGAAAACTCTCTCTTCAGTGGTCCCCTTTCATGTGCTCCATTCCTACCAGAACATTGTTGCAGATTTACTCAAAATAAATCAAATACCTTCATATTCCTTCAATGTGGTATATAAGATTTGGACTTAGTTAACAATACTCATAATCGTTTTATGAAAGTCCCAGATTTTATGACTGAGAAGAGCCTTTTTCAAAATTTTATTTAACAGGGGTCTGAATACCTAAGAAATGCATAATATATCCTATCTATCATTCTATTATGATGATGATTGAATCAAAATGCAAATAATTCTTATGTAAACAAAACAATTTTTAAAAAGATCTTTTCATGTCAACAAAATCTTTGCCATGACGACATAAAAGCCTAAGTATTTGATCCCAAGCAAATACTTCTTGTATTTTGCTCCACTTCTTTAAATATTTTTTTAAGAGATTCAAAGGAAAAGTGGCCAATTCCCTGAAATTTTTCACCATCAATAAAACATGACAGTGAGAAGAAACATGTGCCTGTTGATATTCTCAAGAAATCAACTAGGACTGTTTGGCAGAATCAATCAACTGAAAATGACTGTGCATGATCTCATTAAATTATCTTAATGGTAGCATTGGAGAATTTCTTTGAAGGGAGCTTGAAGCAATGAGAAAAGTTGCTTTTAATCAATCCAATGAAACTACATAAGAGGTTTTTTAAAACAGATAATTTTTTGTTTTCACATAGGCCAATATAGAGAGCGAGTCTGTGTGAAAAATTGGTGGGTAGAAAGATACCTTTCTGATTATCATTCATAATATTTATTTTGGAAAAATATTTTAAAAATGAATTTCTTCATTAACAAAACAGTAAAAAAAAACCTCAAATAACATTTGCACAATATTCCATAAATACATTTATATACAAAAAAATATAGTCACATAGACCCGAAGTGCCTTTGTACATATTTACCAAAAAATTTAAATTATAAAAAATGAACATCACAAAATACTCAAGCTTTACAGATATCATGAAAATATTTTTACAAATCCAAAAAAATAACACACATTTTTTTCCACCTAGAAAAACACATTTTAGTATCAAAAAGGACAATAAAGGCAGTGTTTGTGTTTCTAATTCAAGAAAAGACTGGCTCATAAGAATCCAAAATATACACTTCAGGCAGTGCATGCTTCTTATGTAGTAATTAAGTCCATTCATTTAAATATATATATTTTTTTAAAAAGCAACTGTCCATAGTGCAACGGGAAAAGTCATTAAAAAGGCAGTGCAACAGGTATCCTTGAACACCAACCCAGCCTGGTGTCCAGCTCGTTTTGCAGTCACTTTTGCTAATTTCAGGAAGAGAACCAGCTCAGTCTGAATTTAGTTTCTCAGCAGCAGTCCATGAAGGGATCTCCCTTTCCTCTTTCAGCAGCATTCATTGGGGCATATATCCTTGGAATTTATTTAAGAGAAACAGAAATTTTGACATTTTTATACCTAAAAAAAATAAAAAAGAACCATTATTCAAAAATATAATCATCCTTTGAGCTCATCCCCATTGCTCTCTCTAGAAAATTAATAGTGCTTCTTAATTTGCTTGAACAAACCAACCTACTCACCTCAGTTGCTATGATGCACTCATCTTTTTCTTCTGAGATGACATATACTGACTGGTACTTTGTATCTTTAGAAGTAGAGTATACAGATTCTGGCCTTTTCCGTTCTGATGCTTCACCACTGAAAATCACAAATGCCACAAAAGGAAAAGCAAGATTAAAGGAAGGTCCCTTCACTCTAAGGGTAAAGCCCAGCAGAGCCCCCATGCTGACACCAGCCACCTTTTTCCCCCAGCCTCATCTCCACCAGGTCCAAGCTGGGACTATTCAGGGACTTACCCTTTGAGCGGTGTACTACTCTTGTCCTCCGCTCCAGGGTCATTGGTATCATACTTGGCTTCACACTTGCTGTGCTCCTCCCTGGAAGGATCTTCATTCTTGAGATCATGTACCAAATTATAATCCACTGTTGGGTAGCGAGCCTTGAAGCCATTTTTATCTGCATTGTTTTCCCCATGAAAATCTGCTTTCTTGTTGGTGTTCTTGATTTGCCCAGCGCCAATGATGCTCACTGAAATGTCCTTTTCCCGCTGGCAGTTGGCCAGATTGTTCATGGTTTCAGCCTCTCCCCGGCACGTATCAGCTGGAGGCTGCCGTTTCTGGAGCTTCAGCCGCACACAGACTACCACAGCAGCACACCCCAGCAGTAGCATGAGGACAAGGATGATGCCGGCACAGACAGCAATCCAAGGAAACTGCCCATTCTGGCCTTCTGTGAATTTGCCTGGAATTTCCCCCAAAGGATCCTGGGGAGGCTCAGGGAGCAAGAATTGACAGTTGAGTCCTCCATAGCCCCTGGCACACTCACATACATAGCGGTGATTTCTTTCATGGCAGGTTGCCCCATTGTGACAGGGACCATGTTCGCATTTACTGACAGGGGCACTGCAGTTTTTCCCTGTGTATCCCGGGGGGCAGGTGCAAGAGTAATCATTTACTCCATCTTGGCAGGTACCCCCATTCACACAAGGGAAGGAAGCACAATCGTCCATGTTGTTGTCACAGTGTCTCCCAGTGAAACCAGCCTGGCATTGGCATAGGTAAGAATTCCCAAGATCAACACACTGGGCTCCTGGAATATATCAAATGAAGAAGGGTCTAGGTATCATTCTATATCCTATAAACTACTCAACACATTCAGATATTCCAATAACATGAACAAATAAAAGCACCAGTAAAGTAATGATTTTAGAAAGCCCAGCCAAGACCCTCTAGCCTGCACGCTGAAGGTAAAGTCAAAATGATTTGGATAATTGTTTAATTTTTGTTTTCATAAAGGCTCCTTTTAAGTCAGTGAATCTAATAAAGGAAATTAATGAGACTGGTAGAAGGGTATCTCCTTTAATTCCTCTCTCCAGCTTTTCAACCCTGTTTGTTTGCTTTTTGGGAAGCTCAGACAGTAAAATGAGGCTCACTGCAAACAGACCACATTTCCTTCCTTGGTTCTCATATGCTAGCACATCAGATTGCTATTTTGGGGTGACAGGAGACTACAGAGCTGGGATTCCCTCCAAAAGAAAAGTGGTTCTGCTGCCATCACAATGTGTCTTAGTGGAATGAGACCTGGCCTCAAGAGCCATTCACCTGATTTTCCACTTGGCCTTAAACAAGCCATTTTACTTATTTTTGCTTTAGTTTCCTTCTCTACAAAATGAAAATATTGCATCCATCTCATTTCCCAGGGATGTTGTGGGGACTCTCAAGAAAATATTTATAAAAATCACTACACTATTTTGAAAAAAACACATTACAAACACAAGGTAGCATAGGATAAAAATATATGTTTTGCTTGAAAGCAAACACCAATGTACTTTTGAAACCTTTTAGGTATTTACTCCCTGCTGGCAGGCCTTTAAAAATACTGCCTGACCCTCCCCCCCATCCTAGATTCTTAGAATTTTTCTTACCATTGGAACAAGGAGAGGAACTGCAGTAGTCAATTTTCTTTTCACAATTAAAGCCAGAGTAACCCAGTGGGCAGTGACAGGTGTATCCTCCATCAGGGTTATCTGTGCATCGGCCTCCATTGAAGCAAGGGCCATCAGCACATGTCATGGCACTCAGCTCACAATTTTTACCATAGAAGCCAGGTGGACAAGTACAGGAATAGCTGTTTTCAAGATCCTATAGAGAAAGAGACAAACACTGTTTCAGGTTGCACCCAGAAAAACCTACTCACCTCCGATCAAACAAGAGCTTCCCATCTGAAAGCAACATTCTATACTGTTCTAGACTTCAACTTACTGTGCAGCTTCCTCCATTTTTGCAAGGATTGGCGTCACATTCATTGATCTCAATCTCACAATTGGCGCCAGTATATCCTGGACGACAGGAGCAAGTGTAGCTTCCTTGACCAGTATTGGTACAAGTGGCTCCATTCTTGCAAGGCTTGTGATGGGTACAGTAGTTAAGGTCTATACACATAAGAAAAAGTTTGGGGAGAAGGAAGACAAATGTTAAATCCAAGAACTTTCTTCTCAAATGGACTATATGCAATTGAAGGAAGAATTTACAGGTATATGATAGAGAGCTCACCTTGATTACAGAAAAGGCCTCCCCAGCCTTCCTGACAATTACACTGCCAAGGCTGTTGACAGGTCCCATGGAGGCAGCCTGGATATCTGATACACTCATCACAGTACCGACCCTGCCAACCAACTCTACACCTAAAAGGGTTTTTTTTTTAGGAGAAAATAAAAAGTCAGATTAAAAATTGATGCCAGAAGTCATATAACACACTACTGTCCAAACAAGTGGCTACTCTTTCTCAATAACTTTTTTTTACACTTCCATTGATACATTCCTAAAGACTTTAAGAATCTTAGACAAATAATAAATAACTAGCTTTATATAATCCTATAAATATAGTAATGTTAAATTAAGATTAATGTCTCTAATATATAACCAAAATCATCTTTATTTCCATCTCATCTGAGTTTCTCAAATGACCCTCTAAGCCAGTTTAACCCATAAGGGAAGAGAGGGAAAGAGAAAGATAGGAATGATAGAAGGAAGGAAAAAAGGAAGGAAGGAAGGAAGGAAAGAAAAAAAGAAAGAGAGAGGGGGGAGGAAGAAAGAAAGAGAGAGAGAGAGGGAGGGAGGGAGGAAGAAAGAAAAAAGAAAGAAAGAAAGAAAGAAAGAAAGAAAGAA